>JAMKCH010034916.1:0-83370 GCA_023653785.1 Ophioderma brevispina
CAGCGATATGTGTGTCAGAGTTGGCAAGGTATTATAATGAATTTGGTGGCTGGTTTGAAGTCTACAGACGGCGATCGATCGCAGAAGTGATCGATCACCGGCTCAGTGTGAAAAGCCTTATTGTGTCATCTTCTCTTAAAAAGACATAATACAAAGAATGTATTGTATAAATTTGTATTTCTTTGAAAGTTTGAAGCGACATATTTTTGCCCAGGAATAAAATCCCTCGAATAAATAGAGGCTATTTATATTATACATTGTTCATGATATCGATCAATGTCTTCTACTGTCAAAGAGCGATGCAACGTTTTGATCATTCATGTAATTTCTGCACGAAATAATCAATATAGACGGGTATAGAGTTGAATTGTCTTTATGGGATTTATTCCGTATTATTGGCTTAATTGATTTCTTTCATCCAAGTCTTACACCAAGCATACACCAATGTTTCACACACCTATCTTATAAATGGAACATTCCTGAAAAAGTTTATGCTCATTACGAATATTCGCCCTGTTCCGATTCCTTGCCGATTGATGGCCAAAAATCGCAAAAATTGAATAGAATTGGATGTGAAGAAATACTTTTCAGCATGCACCTTCAAAATCTTATTGGGTAATTAGATGAATACTAACTTTTCTTTCACGATTTTTTCCCGACACCAATACCTTCTCTAATAATTAATTAAAAACTGAGGGTCTAAGCTAATTGAATGGACAGTAGCAATGTGTAGTGTACATGGATCGAATCCTTACTGACAGTCACCCATGGAAGACCCTGGGGTATTGAAAAGTAGTCCGTTTAGAACCAGACCTCGAGCTTGCAGCGCGACGTCTGGGAAAATTTGTATTCCCAAAGCTTTAGTTTAGTTATTCTTTTACGTACTGAAGAATAGGATGCGGGTAAAAAAAAATTCCTGCAGGCTGCAGTGAGTTGACACGATCCCCTATTCCCATATTTGAAGCATTTGACCATCGAAACAGGATTCTATAGTATAGATGTACCTGAGACTATCCTGAGTCAGAATATTTACCCTGATCGCAGATTTTACCAAGATGTGCAATGGTTGTTTTTTTTTGGCTGTGTGGTGAGTAGCGGTGGTTTGGGGTTAGAGCGTATAGGTGCGCCTGGCTACAGAGCGAGTAGCTCTGTAGCCATGGCCTCGATGTTCAAGGGATTAGGTTTGGTGGTAATGCACTCATTTTTGCAGCAAAGTTTGAGAAGTGGTGAGTTATATTCACAACGATAATCTGTATTTATCATTTTTATTTTTATCATTTTTAAAATTCACTGTTGCTGTTAGGTTGGCATGTCCTACCCCCTGCCACTATCGAAGACTGCAAATTAATCTCGATATTCAAAATCACAAGGTGTTGCGGTGTAGGATATAAAAATCATTATGAGGCGGATATTCCAGAACGCTCTAGGGTCGAATTCATAACAAATTTGGGAATGTTAAATTAAGGTCCATAGCCATTACTATAAGGCCAAAATGGCAATGAGCGTTGCTCCAAAAACACACCATTAATGTCAAAACAGTGCAAAATTTACCCCTTTTTAATATCCCAAAACGATGTCGGATGGCGAAAATGCGATCCTTTTCCATGTGTTTATTAAAGCAGGTACGTATAACGTAGCGCGTATATATCTGAGTGGTTCCCCCGGGGCCAAAAATAATACGTCAAACAATGCCGTGACGTCACCACTTCTTAAAATTTTCCAAAAATTGGCCCGCAAACTCATAATAAGAGTCCAATTAAAAAAAAAAAAAAAAAAAATTATTATCGGGGATCCCCGATAATAATTATTCTAGTACAAAATTCCTTCGTGTGTGACACATAGACATTTTCGAGCTTAACCATTCACAGGTATAGTTTACTAGCCAGTTACCAATGCAACCGTGTAAAAATCTTCAAATTTTTGAAAAATTGGGGGCGCCCTTCAAAAAAATGTGCTAATATTGCTTTAATGTCAAAACAGTGCAAAATTTACCCCTTTTTAATATCCCAAAACGATGTCGGATGGCGAAAATGCGATCCTTTTTCCATGTGTTTATTAAAGCAGGTACGTATAACGTAGCGCGTATATATCTGAGTGGTTCCCCCGGGGCCAAAAATAATACGTCAAACAATGCCGTGACGTCACCACTTCTTAAAATTTTCCAAAAATTGGCCCGCAAACTCATAATAAGAGTCCAATTCAAGAATCAACTGTAGAAATTCATACTTTAATAATCTATCTTCATGTATGACCGGTTATTTGAGATAATGACCGCCCCGTGATCTTGCTATTTGATGACAAAAGTAGAAGGCCAATTCCTGCTTCTAAGGCCGAAATGTGAAGACGTCTACCCGATTTTGTTTTTTGCTCGCTGTCGCGTATTGGCTGCATGGCGGCGGGCTGTTAGCGTCTAGCCGTGTGCGTAGCACGGCTAGGTCTTGTATTCATGCGATTTCTTTCTTCTGCTTCCTCTTCTTATATCATGCGGAGTAGCCGCATGATATATTGTCGTTTCCAGGTTTCCCTCTTCTTCTTCTTCTTTGTTTGTACCTTACTTCAAAGGCTTCTAGTGCCAAACGGTTTGTCCGATTGAGTCGAAAATTGGTCAGAAGAACCACTAGACCAGGGCCCCTATGGCATGTACACAGATTTGGGTTCAAGGTCATGTCAAGAGAAATATTAATTTTTTTGTCCAAAATCTAGAAAACCCTACTTCTCCTGCAATTCAAGAGCTAGAAACGCCAGATTGCGTCACAAGGACCCCCAATCTATCCCCCACATGGCTTGTACACAGATAGTGGATCAAGGTCATCTGAGCAGAGATAGGGGGCATTTTGTACAAAATAGGGTAAGGGGGGTCGTATTCGTGCCACGATTGATTACTCTGGTGCAATTACCGTAGCCTTGGGTCTGCAAGAGCTAGGACTTCTAGGGCCAATAATAGCACGCATTAACTTCGAAGAAAAGATTCAATCCACTTATTGTCGGGAATCACAATTGATATAGATCTGTCTGTGCGACTTCTCTGTAAGCCGTTAGGGATTGGTTTCTTGATTTACCTTGACATAAAAACTCCACTTTATCAATAGATGTTGCTGCGTTTCTTTCTAAGGGGTTTATAAATTATTCGCTTCGCTCCCTTGCAAGTCGCTAGTCGTCCTTCAATTGGGCATTAAAAGATTATTGCCGAGTCTGGAGCGTTCAAACAACACACCGTTCAAACGAAACACGAAAATTTTAATCTTTAGATGTGTGTACTAGGGCCAAATCCAAAACCTCTGTTTCTGCGACGGACGGAATTTGACCGTTATTTTTGTTTGTATTTAGTCCCCTACTTGAACCTAGGCATAATAATTACATGAATTGAATAAGTAACTTGTATACTTAATATGAAAAAAAAATCAAATGGTCAAGTTCAAGTACGTTGCTATGGCAACACAGTTTATGATTGCGACGGACGGAATTGACAAAAAGTGGGTTTCCAAAACTTCTGAACACTTGTTTCATTATTGTCAAAATTAAGGGGAGCTTGATTCCATTATCAGTATACATGTTGAGATAGGTCTCTTACCTGTAAAAAGTGAGAGAAATATTTTGAGGAAATTATTCCGATAACTTGAAATATCATCAAAAGCGATCTGATAAAAGTGCGACGGACGGAATGCGACAGACGGAACAATTTTACATGCTGTCGTGCTGGAATTGTAATGTTGTTTATCCATCAATATTTTTGTTAACAAGTTGATTATGCATGTAAAGAATAATTAAAATAAAAAAATTAACATTGCGCACATTTTAATCTTATTTTTTAAACGTCCGATTTTTGCACTATTTTGCAATAGATGGAACTGCGACGGACGGAATTTTTTCATAATTTTAATATGCTGCACATTTTATATTTTTCCATCATAATCACCTTATATTACATCATTTACAATAAAAAAATATAAAAAATGTTCTGTCTAAAAGTTTTGAGCTTTTTGTGACACATTTGACCTGGAAAATCCGTCCGTCGCAATTTTTTTCCGTCCGTCGCAAAAATGGCACCATGTTATAGTACCTTCTGTATGTAATTGAATTTTTCCAATTTTTGATGGAAGGGTTTATCACACTAAAACTGATAGCTTTTAGCAAATAAAATGTAATGTGATAAATATACTTTTGAAAAATAATTGATTGTTCCGAAAAATGCGACAGACGGAATTGACACACTGTTTTCAAAGTTTTTCCTTAATTTAGAAACACATTTTAGAATTTTGTTATAAGTTTATGGATGACTAGTCATGCAACCACTAACATACAAAAGTAAAAATTTAAATCATCCCTCATCATAAATAATTGTACATATTTTTAACAATTCTGTCCGTCGCACTCTGAAGACGCCATTTTTATCTTTTTCCGCCATTTTGGAACATTTGAGATGGCACATTGGAAAAAAAATTGTTGACTTTATTTGCCTCAAAGTGTATGCTCTTGAACCGTGATGGAATTTTAAGCAAGTTTAAATTTAAGGTACTTGGTTCTGGATTTGGCCCACAGTTACTAAAGCGTGAACATAATGTATTGTTGTCTAAGCGATGCATCCATGCACATGAGTTCCGCACATCACGTACGGGTATGGTTTCTAAGGTATATTTGTAAAGCATGTCTCGGTGACAAACAAACAACAAAAATCACTCCTTTAGAAACTTGATAAATATAATCTTAAAATTGAAACAATATATTAACAAATCTTGCTACGTACAGGTCAAATTCAAAGATTTGTGTACAGTATTTTCAAAATGCAATATTTTCAAACAATATGAAATACATTTCTGCATGATATACTCGTCCTTTTCAAAGGGCAGTTCTCTGTCTAGTTCTTCTTGTTGTTTCCCACTTTCTTCAAAATGCTACTAGTGCCACACGGTTTATCTGATTGCCACAAAAATTGGTCAGAAGAACCACTGGCCCAAGTCCCATATAGGGTGTACAGAGATTGAGGTTATCACGTGAGCATATTAAAGGGGCATTCGTCGGAACTCAATAAAAGCCTTCTTCTGCCACAGAATAAGTGCTATGATCACCGGATGTTGTCAGAAGAACCACTGACCCAAGACCCCTATGGGGTGTAAACAGATTGGGGTCAAAGGTCATGTGGGCCGATTAAAGGGGCATTCGTCACCGACTTGCTCTAAGAACCGCTGACCCAAGGCCCCTATGGGGGTGTACACAGAATTTTTATCAAAGGTCATTAAGGGGTCATTAAGGGACATTTCCGGTCTGATTTCAAAAATTCATATTTGCTATATGCAAGGTAGCATGGTCACGTGACTCATGCATATGAAGCAGCTTGAGACCATTCACCAAAGTTGTGCTCAATATGGGGTCAAAGGTCATTAAAGGGAACTTCCGGTCTTAATGTGAAAAACCTTCAAAAATTCATATCTGCCATATGCAAGGTACCATGGTCACGTGACTCATGCATACGAAGCAGCTTCAGACCCTTTGACAATTAGTGCTCAGCATGGGGTCAAAGGTCATTAAAAGGGAACTTCCGGTCTTAATGTGAAAAATATTTAAAAAATCATATTTGCTATATGCAACGTTGTATGATCACGGGACCCATGCATATGAAGCAGCTTCAGACTCTTCACAAAATTTGTGCTCGACATGGGGTCAAAGGTCATTGTATCCCCACGGCTAGGTTCGTGCTCTTCGAGCACAATTTGCCTCTAGTTTTACCTCTTTCATGTCAAAATCCAACGAATAAATTTGCTTCTCAAAACCCTAAAATGTCTTCTAGTGCGAATCAACAAACGCTGACGGGACGACTACTACGCTGGTTCCATGCGTCTCGGGCTTCGCTTCATGGCTCAGACTATATGTCAGTTGTGAAGTGGTGAGAGACCAGAGTTGCAGGGAACCAGCGTAACGTCTAACTCATGACCTTGTCGTGCGAACCGGTCAGCTGACGGGAATTTCTAGTGCCATACGTTTGTACAGGGAAGACTTTCTCTCACCAGACAAGCAGATAGAGACATAATTTGCTACTTGTGCTGTGGAATAAAATGTACATAAGAGTTCAATGCAGCTGTAGGGATACGAAATAGTGAGTAAATTTAAACTAAACTTTGGTCAATTAGATGTTCGCTCACCTCGGGCTTCACCCTTCGCTGGCGTAGTTTTCCGAGGTGAGCACTTGTTCACTAATGAAAAGCACAACGCGTGGATTTTTCTGAGAACCATGTATGTCCATCTATTTTGTCTTGATTAATAATAAGGCTATGACGTTAAAATGATGTTGGATAATGAATGCACCTGCTGGTGTCTTGATGACAACCTTAACTTAAATCGGCGCCAGAATTGTTAGAGGTCGGCAACAGCGCGCCGCAATATTGCATAAAAGGGGTGGAGACTATGGGTAGCCTCATATGCGATTACCAATGAAGGCCAACCTACTCAAACAACCCAATCGGCATTCACTTCCGCGTTGACTTCACTTGCACGCTCGGCGCACAGTAAATAGCTATGAACAGTCCTGGCAGCGATCTTAGTTGCATGACTGTGCATAGATAGAAAAAATCTTGACGGCACCATTTTAGATTTGACTAACCGGACTGCTCTGATGCACTTCTGTCATTGATAGTAAAATCATCGTTGAATGGAATATGTATTGCAGTGTTTTTTTACAAAGAAAAACAATATGTATTTTCAGATCCTTGTTCATGAACGCCACAAACAATATTTTTGAAGACATTTAGCAGTAATTTCAATTTCACAAATTTGTTTTTCCCAAGATCAAAGACACTTGAGGTCAATTGTCAAGAGTCAAAATGAAAATGAAGGGTCAAAATGTATTTATTGCAAATTGAAGTGTCAAAAATTCTGTACCGTTTTGCTTTTTAAAAAACCGCGGGCTTTGACATTTAGCCAAAGCCCACAGGTGCCGTATCGGCAGGCTTTACTCGTTGCACTGGTATTTCAATCTGGAAATGATCAAATTGCCCTTTCATTTGTAAAATTCAATGGCCCTTTAATTTAAAAAAAAAAAAAACCTTTAAATTGTAAACGATGGCATGGCCCTTTAATTTCGTAATGATGGAATGACCCTTTGAAGTTCGTAACTGATGGAATATCCCTTTAATTTGTCAATTTATGAAGACCCTTAATTGGTCAATAAAGGAAGACCCTTTAATTGGTAAATGAAGGAATGACCCTTTAATTAATGAAGGATGACCCTTTAATTGTCCCCGCCGAGGAGTTCGGAACGGGGACTATAAATGAGCACCGTCCGTCGTTCGTCTGTGATAAAAATGTTAACCCATGTTGTAACCATGTAAGATGATTAGTCTGGAGTTCCGTAAGGGCAACACTGATGTAAGCTTAGTGGAAAGAAGCGTGTTTGATGAGTTCCTCACCTGAGTAATTTTGGGCCTAAATATGCTAATTAAGTAATACAAATTTGGCATAATGTTATGAAATATCCTGCAAGGCCTGTACACAAGTTTTTTCTGGAGTTCCGTATGCGTATAATGATGTACCTTTGAAGGAAGCGGGCTGAAGAGTTTCCGACCTGATTAGATTTTGGGCGTATTTTGGGTAATTGAGTATGCAAATAGCTCATTAATATCAAAAATCAGCGTAATTTGCTATATGTTTTTGACAATGTACTTTATCCTCAAATTCCTGTGCTGCATGAAAGGCTATCATGGCCACCATCTTTTTTTGCATTTGAAAGTATTGATATATACGGCTTAGGTATCTAATGACTAATAAATATGCGTAATTGCTATATCTCTCAAACGGTACGTCTGAATAGGCAAAATTCCTTCCACTACATGAGCTACTTAGCCATAGGGAGGGGCTGGGGGTTGGGGATTGATATATGCGGCTTAGGTCTGCAATTGACGTAATATGCGTAATTGCTGTACTCTGAAACGTTACGTCGGATAGGCAAAATTCCTTCTGCTACATGAGACTACTATGCCATATTTGATGGTTTGGGTGTTGGGGAGGGGGTTAGGTATTGAGGGGTGTTGGGGAGGGGGTGGGGGGTTGTGTGGCAGGGATGTGGGAGGGTGGGGGATGTGGCAAGGGTTGTGGCGCAGTGGGTGTTGAGTGGGGTGTTTGTGGTTGGAAGAGTGTTGGGGAGGAGGGTGGGGTTGTTGCATGGGTTAGGGAGGGGTGTTGCGGGGGTGCTGGGGACGGGGTGAAAGTGTTGGGGGGTGTGAGTGGTTGGGGGGGGTAGGGTTTGCGGGGTTTGTGGAATGGGAAGGTGTACGGGGTGGTGGGGTGGTTGTTGCAGGGTGGTGGGTGTGAGGGGTGTAAGGGAGGGGTGGGGGTGGGTGTTGAAGAGTGTGGGGAAGGGGTGTTTGGGGAGTGTTGGGGGGTGGGGGGGAGGGGGGAAGGGTAGGGGCAGGGTTGCGGGGTTTGTGGAGAGGAAGTGTGATTAAGGGGGTGGGGTGGTATGAGGGTGGTGGTGGGGTGGGTGGTTGCAGGGGATTGGGGTGTGAGGGGTGTTAAGGAGGAGTTGGGAGGGTTGCAGAGTGTTGGGGAAGGGTGGTGGGGAGTGTGGGTGTTGGGGAGGGGCAGGTGTTGCGGGGGGTGTTGGAGAGGGGGTGGGGTGTTGGGGGAGGGTGGTGGTAGGTTGTGTAGTTGGATTTATCGCCTGTTAGTGATCGCGAAATTCGGCGGGTGGGGAGACATATTTTACGCAGCGCGTAAATGAGTTTGCCTTGTTTATGAAAGAATGACCCTTTAATTATGAAGGAATGACCCTTTAATTGGTAAAGGCAGAACTGACCCTAATGGTAAAATGAAGGAATGACCCTTTAATTGCAATAATGTTTAACTGAGGGAATGACCCTCCATTTTATTTGTAATATGGATAGGAAACGACCCTTAAATGCTTTAAATGAATGAATGACCCTTAAGTGGTAATGAAAGGAATACCCTTCAATGGCCCTGTAAAATTGTTAAATTAATGATGGAATGACCTTTAATTGGTAAATGAAGGAGTTTGTTGAGGGGACCTCTGGTAATGTGGATAAATGAAAGAATGGACCTTTAATTGGAAACTGAAGGAATGGCCCTTATTGGTAATATTATGAAAGGAATGACCTTTAATTGGTAAATGATAGGATGGCCCTTTAAAAGTGAGGAAAATGAAAGAATGAACCCTTTAAAGGGAAAATGAAGGAATGGCCCTTTACTTGGTAAATATGAATGAAGGAATGACCTTTCATTGGTAAATGATAGGAAGTGACCCTTTAATTGGGAAAATGAAGGAATGCCCTTTAATTGGAAAGGAAGGAATGACCCTTTAATTGGGAAAATGAAGAGGAATGACCCTTTAATTGGAAAATGAAGGAATGGCCCTTTAATGGTAAATGAAGGGAATGACCCCTTTAATTGGTAAATAAAAGGATGTGTCTGTCTGGGGGGGGGCATTCTCAATGACAAGGGGGTATCAATCGTGTCCAAGCAATCACAAAAAGCACCCTAAATACGTATTTTTGAGGTTTGAATTTTCAACCCTAAAACACGTATCAGCAGCGCAAGAATTTAGGTACCCTTAAACAAGTACTTGATTGAATTTGCGCCCCTAAACAACTATCAGTAGCGGCCCATTTGCATACCCTAAACAAGTATTGTCTTTCTCCATATCCAAAGCAAAGTATTGATGCAATTATTACCCCTTATACGTAGGCGCCCCGGGAGAATCCGGGATCGCGGAAGAAAAAAAATGTTCTGCGCGGGACGAGGCTTTTGTCCTTACCTGCGGATTCCCATATTTTGCGCGGGGAAGCGAAACACGGATTTCGTATTTATCTAACAGAAAAAGGCTTAAAATCCTTGTCTGACTGGTTTTTTTTTTAACGGGCCGAGTACAGATTGGGCAAGAAATTAATCCAGTTTGTGATCATGTAATTACGCGGCAAGGAAGATTTGTTACTGCGCAGGACGACCGCATTGAGAGCGGATAACGACCAACTTTTTTTTTTACCTTTGTACATCCGCACCACCCGGCGGCCAAGTGTACAGTTGCTAGGTGGCTAGTCTCAGTTCTTGTGGATTCTAAAAGCTATGGTCGCTCAGGGAATACTCCAGGGCTCACTCGACTAGGGCGATTTCTTCTTCTTGGGCATATATCACAGTCGTTCGATTGCTGACTTTTGTGATAGTGTCTGTTGGAAGAGGTCGACTACGTTCTCAGCTATGCGTACATTAGAAAAGTGGGCACGCAGGCAAAAGGGCAGATTTTTGCCTATTTCTGTACTAGGGTCCAGATATAAAACAACCAAGAGGGAATAGCAAGACTAATTTATTATCGGACAGACATAAACCCACATTCTGGTGAGTTTTCCTTTATTTGTGGGTTTTCTTACTTGAGCCCGCAGCCATTTTATTGGCGGGCTTTGGTAGATCTGTCCGTTATTTCGTCGTGATTGTCTTGTCTTTCTTCTTCTTTCTTCCAGACTTTGTGCATGTTCGGAGCGGGATGCACCGTGCCCCCCATTGTCAAAATTGTGTCGCTATTGTTTAAAATTGCTCTAAAAATAAAAGAGACAATTTTCATGGGATCAAACAGCTGTGTGGAGGGAAAAGGGTCCTTCTGACAAAGCAAGGCACAATTGATTGTAATGGCCAGTCAGACTTCAGTAGACATGTTCATAATGCCTTCTATTGTTGGTTGGACATGTTATTGAGGGTGTTATGACGTCGATCAGTATTGTGCCAAAGTCAGACCATTTTGAAAGTTTTCGAAATATAAATTTTGTTGCCTAGGTCTTGCTCTTTCATTTAATACCTGGCTTGTAAAACAGCGTGCAGAAATGGCTGAGATAGAACGCCCGAAAGACGCAAACCCCCAAAACCAAAAGTTGCAGTTTTTGGATTTTTCAATGGGTATTGCAGTGTACTGGGACACTAACACGTGTACCACAATCAATATTGCAAGTAGGCTTTCTCGCTCATTCAGTCGGAAAACCTCTTTGTGCAAAATCAATACACACATATTATTGCATTGTACCACACAGTGACCATTGAAAAATCCGAAAACTGCAACTTTTGGTTTGGGGGGTTTGCGTCTTTCGGGTGCTTATCTCAGCCATTTTTGCATGCTTTTTTACAAGCGAGGTGTTAAATGAAAGAGCAAGACCTAGGGAACAAAATGTATATTTCGAAAACTTTCAAAATGGTTTGACTTTGGCAAAAAACTGATCGAAAAACATGCCAAGATACTTTTTGTGCCAGGTGTAGATATTACCACAGCATCATGCATAAACATAACTTAGCACTGTCAAATCAGATTTCACAAAAATTCATCTAAATTGCATCATTTCACATTTATAACTCCATGGGGGAATCCCCAGATCATGCAATGTTTTGATCTCAAAGCATAAACAAGTTGACTCAGTTTCTAAGTTTACATCTTGGGAAATTCCTATTTCCTCTATTGTGCAATCAATCTAACAGATGCACCTTAGCATAAACAACACTAGGGGAATCCCCTGCTCTTTTCCATCATAAAGTACTTTTCCCATGAGAAATCTTTTCTCAATTAAATTGAAAATCAAATTAATATTTTTAATCACAAAATGGAGGCTATATAACAAGGGTGACCCATAATGTGTTAGGGTTAATTGAAATTTAATCATGAGAAGACCGACTAATGAAAACTATGGTGAAAAACTTTGCCAATGCTAACAAATATTTTGGAACACCTAAAAGCGTAATTAAGTCCCCATAAAAAGTTGATTTTTGTCCGGAGCTCTAAAAAGGCTTCAATTTCTGAAGAATAGCCCAATATTCAAACTTGCAGATTTTTCATAAAAAAGGATTTTGTAGTTAGTATTGGGGGTCCCAGATTGTAATGGCTGCACTGGAGGCACCAGATCTCTGCCCATCCATTTTAAAATAGGGCCACCTCACAATAGTGAATGACCTCTAACGTGACCCGAGTGAACTGATGGGACAGCTAATGGATGAGCGTGGGGGATCCCCCAAAATTAATTACTAAAATTCCTTCTTTTGTGGCACCAAGAATTTTGAGCTAGTATAATTTAATAGCCAATTAATCAATACAACTGTGCAAGAATCTAAAAAAAATTGTGCTATATTGCTTCAAGCTTTTCTTAGCAATCTGATTGGGTATTTTAGAGTTTTATATATGTAATTCACCAATCAAATCAGCTGGCAGCTGGGTTTAAATTAAAAAATGTCTTTTGCTTTTCCAGGTTAAAACAAAGTTCAACAACGCAATGTCAGTATGTTACTATTAATTGCTTCATCATCCTTCATTTTACCACCCACATATAGACTGAGGTTTAGTCAGAAAAAAATGTGATCAACCACCAAGATAGTAGATGCCTATATAAACTTGTGAGACTGACTGTTTTAAGACACCTAGATTGATAGTACTCCTTGATAGACACCGTTGTCCTGTGGAATTAGCTTCACCATGGGTCTGCTTGGATATGGAAAGAGCCGGCTACCGTTTGTGGCCCGATATGCCTATGGTGTCGGCCATGTTCTCAACGATTTGTGTGCGGCCATGTGGTTCTCATATCTGCTGGTGTACTTTCACAGTGTTTTAGAATTCAGGTAAGATTAATTGTAATAGTTTAAATGTGATATCTAATTAAAGTCAAAATAAGTTAGAAGCATCATATTATCACTGTTGTGGTGTGATCATACATGTTGTACCATAACCACTCACTCGAGTATAAGCTATTTGCTATCCCCCCCCCCCATTTTCAAAGAATTTACAGGAACCAGCATACAATTGGATAATTAAAGCCTATGTGATCATTTTGTCTTTCACAACACACAGCATATGGCAGTGATAACACAAAATCACAGCATTGGAAGCGGCATTTCTTGTTCTGCCACCTCATCCCCCCAACTTACTTAAAGAGACATGAGGAGATTTCCAGAAAGAAGCGCCCCCTATTTTTCTCGAACCCCGGTTTTTTACATATTTGGAATGCTACCAATGTATTAAATCACACCTGATGTGAATAAGCCGAATACCCCGTCTTTATGTAATAAGATGATGGTTTATTAGTTTCTATCGTGCAAGTCAAAGTATGGTTTACTATGGGGAACGATTACGATAGCAGGCGAGTTCAAACAAGGTTTGCGGTTTTCTTTTGCATCTGTTTGTCCAATAAACCTTCAAAACGTTCTCGGTAGGTGGTCTACAACCGATCCAGTGAAATTTGAGAGAAATTTGTATCCTAAAAAAATCTCCTCCTGTCAATTTAAAGAAGGTTGAGATCGTATATCATCTGAACTGTTAGCCTTAGTAATCCATGTGTACCTAAGACTTAGGTGCAAATATCTGTAAGAAATTTGCAATTTGGTATTTCTGTCCCTAATGGACTGATGACATTTGACAGGGTCAAAGGTCGTCTGAGGCCAAGTTGTGCTAAAAAGTAAACGTTAAAATGTGCGTGAAGTTTTGGGTTCTACATGTTATGCAACACTTCACAAATCACTTGTATCTTCATATTTTCTTAACTGTTACATATTTTTTTCAGCAATGAAATGGCAGGCTATGTGATGTTGTTAGGTCAAGTGAGTGATGCATTGTGTACTCCACTGATTGGTTATGAGTCGGACAACACTGTGGACCGGTGTCGCTATGGAAACAGAAAAACATGGCATTTAGTAGGTACGTTTGAAATGTCAAAATATACACATGGTTTTTAACTTGGAGCGTTGCTTTATGTGAATGCATAGTGCCATGTGATACCCAAAGCATTGTTGATGTGTTTGAGATACACAAGTATTAAACAAGCTTTAACCCCTATGTCAAAGGAATTTTTAAAGATTTACCCCCCTATTTTGTGCAAAACATTTTTTTTTTTTTTTTTTTTTTTTCTGTCCCTAATGGACTGATGACATTTGACAGGGTCAAAGGTCGTCTGAGGCCAAGTTGTGCTAAAAAGTAAACGTTATAGCTGAATATGAATGAGTTTTGTTGGGGCATGTCTTGTTTTGTGTATGTGTATGCGTGTCTTTGTTTGGTGTGTATGAAACTTAGGTTTAGGGGATGATCACATCTGGCCTTATTGGCCTCTCGATCATCTCCTCAATATCATTGTCTTTTGTGTCTTTGTAAGATTTATGGGATGATATTGAAATAAAGTTGATTGATTGATTGATTGATTGATTAAAATGTGCGTGAAGTTTTGGGTTCTACATGTTATGCAACACTTCACAAATCACTTGTATCTTCATATTTTCTTAACTGTTACATATTTTTTTCAGCAATGAAATGGCAGGCTATGTGATGTTGTTAGGTCAAGTGAGTGATGCATTGTGTACTCCACTGATTGGTTATGAGTCGGACAACACTGTGGACCGGTGTCGCTATGGAAACAGAAAAACATGGCATTTAGTAGGTACGTTTGAAATGTCAAAATATACACATGGTTTTTAACTTGGAGCGTTGCTTTATGTGAATGCATAGTGCCATGTGATACCCAAAGCATTGTTGATGTGTTTGAGATACACAAGTATTAAACAAGCTTTAACCCCTATGTCAAAGGAATTTTTAAAGATTTACCCCCCTATTTTGTGCAAAACAGAGATATTTTTGAGGTGGGCTGTAGAGGGTCATAGTTTCAGATCACTTCAAACACAAGCTAGAATGATGACTTTAATGATGCTAATCCCATTTTCGAAGAAAAAAAAATTAAAAAGTATGTAACTGCGTATAAAAATACCAACATCAAAAAAAAGGATTTCACATACATCTGAAGTCCCGGAAGGGGGGGTCACTGTCCATTGACAAGGGGATATCATGCAAGACCAAAGAAACACGTAAAAAGTGTATTTTTTTCAAGATTGTACACATGGTTTTTAATTTGGAGCGTTGCTTTATGTGCATGCATAGTGCCATGTGATACCCAAAGCATTGTTGATGTGTTTGAGATACACAAGTATTAAACAAGCTTTAACCCCTATGTCAAAGGAATTTTTAAAGATTTACCCCCCTATTTTGTGCAAAACAGAGATATTTTTGAGGTGGGCTGTAGAGGGTCATAGTTTCAGATCACTTCAAACACAAGCTAGAATGATGACTTTAATGATGCTAATCCCATTTTCGAAGAAAAAAAAATTAAAAAGTATGTAACTGCGTATAAAAATACCAACATCAAAAAAAAGGATTTCACATACATCTGAAGTCCCGGAAGGGGGGGTCACTGTCCATTGACAAGGGGATATCATGCAAGACCAAAGAAACACGTAAAAAGTGTATTTTTTTCAAGATTGTACACATGGTTTTTAATTTGGAGCGTTGCTTTATGTGCATGCATAGTGCCATGTGATACCCAAAGCATTGTTGATGTGTTTGAGATACACAAGTATTAAACAAGCTTTAACCCCTATGTCAAAGGAATTTTTAAAGATTTACCCCTATTTTGTGCAAAACATGGATATTTTTGAGGTGGGCTGTAGAGGGTCATAGTTTCAGATCACTTCAAACACAAGCTAGAATGATGACTTTAATGATGCTAATCCCATTTTCGAAGAAAAAAAAATTAAAAAGTATGTAACTGCGTATAAAAATACCAACATCAAAAAAAAGGATTTCACATACATCTGAAGTCCCGGAAGGGGGGGTCACTGTCCATTGACAAGGGGATATCATGCAAGACCAAAGAAACACGTAAAAAGTGTATTTTTTTCAAGATTGTACACATGGTTTTTAATTTGGAGCGTTGCTTTATGTGCATGCATAGTGCCATGTGATACCCAAAGCATTGTTGATGTGTTTGAGATACACAAGTATTAAACAAGCTTTAACCCCTATGTCAAAGGAATTTTTAAAGATTTACCCCTATTTTGTGCAAAACATGGATATTTTTGAGGTGGGCTGTAGAGGGTCATAGTTTCAGATCACTTCAAACACAAGCTAGAATGATGACTTTAATGATGCTAATCCCATTTTCGAAGAAAAAAAAATTAAAAAGTATGTAACTGCGTATAAAAATACCAACATCAAAAAAAAGGATTTCACATACATCTGAAGTCCCGGAAGGGGGGGTCACTGTCCATTGACAAGGGGATATCATGCAAGACCAAAGAAACACGTAAAAAGTGTATTTTTTTCAAGATTGTACACATGGTTTTTAATTTGGAGCGTTGCTTTATGTGCATGCATAGTGCCATGTGATACCCAAAGCATTGTTGATGTGTTTGAGATACACAAGTATTAAACAAGCTTTAACCCCTATGTCAAAGGAATTTTTAAAGATTTACCCCCCTATTTTGTGCAAAACAGAGATATTTTTGAGGTGGGCTGTAGAGGGTCATAGTTTCAGATCACTTCAAACACAAGCTAGAATGATGACTTTAATGATGCTAATCCCATTTTCGAAGAAAAAAAATAAAAAAGTGCGAAACCAGGGTGCCCCAACAAAAAATCCAAATGGCGGCCAAATTGGCCAAAGTCATATATTTACCATAACTTGAGAAGCTTTTGTGGCAATACCCATGTTTTGGCCTGCAAGGAATCATTCTATGCAACTTCCATCTCACCACAACTTTTCGTTTTCTTGATATTGCAGTTTTAGCTTAAAATTGGACTGCGAGGGCGATTTCCGCAAAAGTACACTCATATCAAAAGTTTTAAATTTTAACTGGTGGGCTGCATCATCACAATTGTTGATTCATTATTTTCTGATGATTAGAGCTGTGTAAAACCTACCATTTCCCTGTGGTATCAATTTAAAATTTGATAAAAACACTCCCATTGGAATATACAAGGGGTCACAACTTTCTTATGTTGGGGTTTCATGGATGGCATTTTGTTATAACATTAAAAAGGCTACGTTTAAACTGCAAAACAACCATTCAGTCACATTTTTTAGGAAGTGTTCGTCATAATAAAAACTCAAACCATTTTCAATTCGGATTCCATTTTATGGGAAGCGTCCTCAGAGCTCAATTTTTAGCAAATACGGCATTTTCAAGAAAACAAAAGGCCTGGTGATGATGAAAGTTGCATACATGATTCCTAATAAATATCCCACCACAAAACATGGGTATTGCCACCAAAACATAATTGATTCGGTCAAAAATCAAATTTTTTGACACTTTGGCAGCCATTTTGGATTTTTCGATGGGGGGCACCCTGGTTTTCGTAATTAACAATTTAACACCAGGTTCATAATTTGCATTTTGCTCAATTTCAGGGGTGGTTTCGTGTTCTATATCAATCAGCTTTGTATTCACGCTTCACCCACCCTGGCGGAGAGCATGCAGAAGATTGGGCCAATTCCATTCTACTACTACGCACCATTTGTTGTGGTCTTCCAATTTGGCTGGGCCAGCTCACAGATTTCTCACTTGTCACTTATTCCTGAACTTACACGGTGTGAAAGTGAAAGAGTGGGGCTCAATGCGATCAGGTAAATTGAAACGCCGCAAAAGCTTCCTGTAGTTAAGGGCAGTGTCAACCCTGGTGCTTTTGTTTTTACACGAATTTCTGATTTTTGCACCATTTTAAACATCAAACTGTGTTCTAATAGTTACCAACAAAGGTTATCCACTCTAGACAATCCTGAGCTGTATTTTTTGCCGAATTAAAAAGCTTTTTTGACCATTTACAAGTCCACAAAAAACCGCTTGGGTTTACACTGCGGGAATTTAAGCATGTTTCACGCTGTCAGGCGCAAGGTGCAGGATCGCGTCGCGCGGTGAGTTTATGCTGCGTAATGAAGCCGTGCGCTGTTTTAATGTACTTTTGCGCGAACGCATCTTGGAAAAACGAAAAAGAATATTTGAAAATGTAAACAAAGCGCTAATTTAGACCATATGAAATTTCAATTTCTTCTAATTTCCGGAGTTAGCACGAACACAAATTGGTTTGATTCAATAGTGCATAAAGATGTATTTTCATCACTTGCACACCATACTCATTTTGAATTTTCAAATATCAGTTAATTTGAGAACGTAGACTGCTTGAAATGGTGTGAAAAGTCCCCTTTTTTTACCTAAAACACGGAATTTTCCTCAATGTTCAATTTTCGCAAAATTTGGCACATTTTCAGAGAAGATAACTCCAAAAATACCGAAGTGAAAGGTAAGGTTTAACTTTCCTACGATCGCAATCCGGTCTTCCCCTCTAGGGGACGGTTTTTCCTCAAATTGTTCATTTTTTCGATTTCTCACTAAAGATATTCTCCAATACATACTCAATTGGAAAAGAAAAGTAAAAATCACACTTTTTTGACATTTTTCCTTATATTTCGAAAAAAGTAAGCTCTATTTTTAAAAATGAAAAAAACGTCCCTTGTTTTTTAAAAAATAACATAAGAAATCATGAAAATTATAATTGTTTTTGTTATGCTGTCTGAAAAATTTGGGGCAAAATCGTGTTTTTTTAGTATTTTTCTCAAAATACAGAAAGTTTACATTAATCTGATGCCATCATCGGGTTCAGTCCAATTTTTCATTTCATAGAAATATCTATACTTTACACACAAAATCAAATATTGCAAATATACAAACCAAAATAGATACGCGGAAACTCAAGGTTTCACACTGCCCCTTTAAATGCTTGTTGCATTGTGTTTTTCCAATTTTGGCATTTTAGTGCATACATTACAGGTATTTCCCTGTAATCCCAACCCGTCTGATCAGCACTTAACAGCAATCTTGCCATATTTTTACTGACGCATACTGGCTGGGCAACTTGCGAAAAATGTAAGTGCCAATAATGCCCTATATGGTGCGTTAACCCCTCAGGACACCTGATGTCACCTTGTGTGCCATGTCGGTATTACCGTGTCAGGAGATCGCGAAATTGCAGTGTTGCATGGGCATAAACCTTGCGGATGAAGATTGCCAAAAACCAGGGTGTTGCTGATGCCATGCGGATGGGCTACATCTCTTAGAATGCAAAAAAGAAAGAGAAAAAAAAAGGAATCCAAAATGCCCTAATAAAACAAATGGCTCTATGAGTGCCAGCTGGGCATAAGGTCATGTTTTTTAAGTTGGGCACCTAACAAAAAGGTGGATTGTGCATTCTTAGTTCAAAACCTGTGTACATGCTTGTAGTTTTGTAATTTTATATGAGACAGAGCGTTGTTTTGGTATTTTTTTTGCCTGGACATTGGCCTTGCCAATTTCTGAAGCAAAAAAATATGATTTATTTTGTACTAATTACTGTAATTCGTTAAGCGTAAAAAGTAAGGGGTGGATCATGTGGCGGATGAGCATGTGGCGGAGGAGGACAATGCTACAAATGGGTGCTACGGACAAACAAAGCTGATATTCGGTTCAAATATCATAGGCAGGTGAAGGTTGTGATCCTCCTTTACTTCAAGTAAACTAAAATCTAAAAACACCCAAATGTTTGCGACAAATCTGAAAAAGCATCCCTCGTGCTCCATTTTGATCAAAAAAGGCAATTTTCACGAAAACGCTTTGTTGAATTCTCTTCTAACTTCATAATTGGATTGCTTGCTGAATTTACCTCTAGTAACACATCTCAATCATGAGAATATGTCTATTCAGTACCAGATAAGGGAAAATAGAAGACATCTAGCAATTAATTTTGGACCACCCTGTATCCGTGTAATGGAAGTATTTGTCCGATAAAAGTTATGTACATGGCCTGGTGGGCAATTTTGTTAATTATATTAAACAATGCCAAAATATTGTTCATCACTGCATGTTTAGGGGGTGACACCCATAAACTGAATACCTCTTGTACTTATTTTTGCTTACACCCTGTATATTTTGAGCACCCTGTATGATGAATCCAATTGTATATTGTTTTCTGAAATCATGCAGAGTTAGCTCCAAATATATATGTACTTATATGGGTAAATGTACAGTTTTTAAACATTATAGCAGCAAACCTGTAAAATCATGTTAGTTGGCCTAAAAAGCACATGCACGCCATTGGGGTCCCAACTTATAAACATGACCATAATCTTTGTGCATCCACAACTGCATATTCTGTTTATCCGCTTTACGGTAATTAGTTTTCAGTATGCTCAGTCCCTAGGTTTGGGGATTTGATATTTGGTATGCATACTCTAGCTAAAATGTGGCAAAAAGAAAGCCCTCCTGCTCTATACCTATCCAGGGGTAGAATTTTTGTGATGGGTCGAGAATTGGTCCGTGTTCCCACTATAAACACGTGTGCTCGGACCTAGGTCCGAGTCCACATAGAAGTGGGCTGCAGCCCACACTGGATTTCGCGTTTTCACTGTCGCGATATAGTAATCCCATCCGTGCCAAATGCCATGTATATCAGGGCCCTCTTACCCTGATGTTGTTCCTTACATTCCGACCATGATGTTTTATTTTGGAAAATATTGATCTGCGCTGTTCCTCCTGTTGATACTTAAATGGAAACAATAGATTCTCTGATGACAATGTGATGTAAACTGTTGATTGTCGAACAAAAACATCGTCTTACTAGGTTATCATTTTCTGATCAGTTTGATAAATCGGCGTGGATGTGCGTGACCGTATCCATTTTCAGATTCATCGTAACCCCGGAAGTGTCCATTGTTTAGTGTTATGGATGTCCGTCCGCCCGCTTTTTTCAACAAAACACCGCTTCTCTTATCGCTAACAAATCTCTTCAAGTACCGTGTTTTACCCTAATGAATATATCATACAAATAGGAGAAACTAATCAGGAAAAATGGGGTTGTAGATGTTTCAGGGTATCTTTGTGAATTCAATGTAGAAACAGACGATTTTTTGCGATAATTTTGTCCTTGCTCCCCGGTCCTTGCTCACAGCCAGGGCAGGGTTCGCGGTGATATGCGAGCCGAGCCCACTTACGATGAACAAACGCGTTCCCACTGTACATTTGGTACCACGTCCTAGTACCAAGAAAAGATCCTACCTGAGGTGGTCTTTGGACCGATCTCGGATTGTAGGTACGAGTCCACTCCTTAAAACGCGTTCCCACTAGCCAAGGAAGTGGGCTCGATTTAGCATCGAGTACCGTGCCCTGGTACCAAAAACACCATAGTGGGACGCGCCCTAGTTTGTGATTCCCCAAAACCAATTTTGCGGGAATCATCAAATTCACTACTGTAACAAGTTTCTAAAAGTTTACAGAATAAACATTGATTCACGTAAATCAGTTTACGAGGATCTTTGCGAGAATCAATGCGTCGCCGAAAAAATTGTAGCCCTTGCCTGTGCAGGGTGTTGATTTCTTCAGGGTTTTTCCTGATTTCAGGATTTTTATTTTCAATAAATTTCCGCAACTTTAGACCGATCCTAAGCACTTTAGGCCGATTTTACGCTGTTTTTTAGGATTTTTAACCAAAGTCAGGATTTTTCCACAAAACTCAATCACAGCCCTGCCTGTGTTAAAACTTTCCATTGGGTAATAAGGTACATAATTTGTGGTGGATGCACTTTTGCAACCTCAGACAAAGAATTTTGCATACTTGAGGAATGGGCGCAATGTTTTCAAAACCTAGTATGAACCCTGATCAATAAACAATTACATTCATATTGGGACAGCAAAACCATCAGTGAGTCTGAACTTACTAAATTTAAAATGCATTTTTCTTTTTCAGAATCAGACATTTGCTAAGCCTTTTCTTTTTTACCACTACGTCACTTTAAAGGGAGATGACCCGATTTAAGTTTATAAGTTTTTCATCTTGATAGAATGGCCTTCACTGCAAAAACCTGTATGTCTGGCCAATATGTAACCATGGCTTGATGTAGCCAGTTGATAGGAAATGGTATCATATTGCTACTGGATGGCCATAGACAGTACTGCCAGCAATGTGCCAGCGTAGAGTGTACAATAGAGGTTGTGGCTGCTCTCACCCCTATTATTCTCATCACTTCACTCTACCCATGGTTGTTTGGACAAGGGCAAATATACCATGTGAGAGCCCGTCCTTCGGAGGGGACGTTAAGCCATCGGTCCCATGTATGGGAAAGTCACATCCATACATGCTTGTCACAGCTAGGTTCGAAAAGAGTAGGGTGTTAACCCATAGCTTTCCCTTATCCATCCCGGTGCTGTTTGTGTCCTTGGGCAAGATACTTAGTCTCGATTGCCTCGTCAACCCAGGCGACAATTGGGGAGCTGTTATGGGGAATGTTACAATCTAAGTGCTGATAGGAGCTGCGCTACGGTTGCGCCCTAGTTGAAGCGAAATGATTCTGATGATTTCCTAGTGACAGCATAATAATTATCGGACCTGGAGCCTGCCAGCTCAGGCCGTGAGGAAAAAACATCTTCCCCCGCATCTGTGACTATCGGAACTTTGGTCACAACGCCCCGTGTCCCCTTCTAAGACACACATCGCGTCAATTAGTAGTAGTAGTAGTAGTATGTAAAGTTTTGCGCCGATATTTCAGTCCATTTTGAAGTGACAGCTAAAAACATAATTTTGTAATTCCCATAGAGCAGACTTGTAGTACGAGTACTTTTTCTGAGTATGAGTTTGAGTACGAGTACTTGACCCTGAGTACGAGTATGAGTATTTGGTCCTGAGTATGAGTACGAGTATGAGTACAGCAAAGTTTTAAATCCCGAGTACGAGTATGAGTACGAGTACATATGTCTGAGTACGAGTATGAGTACGAGTACACAAATTGTACTCGTACTCGAGTACTACAAGTCTGGTACTCTGTAAAATTAATATTGGTCAACCAAATTGGGCCATATTTTCGCTTATAACATCCAAACCTCCTTTAGCCCTAAGATTCACAGGGTAAATGAGAAGAATAGTAGCTTTCTTCTTATACCAAAATGTTGAGCACTTCCTGTAAAACCTAAGGTCCCTGGGGACGAGGCTCTTAGCGATCTGACCATGAACCTTTAATTCTACCTTACAAATTCTTAAGAAGAAATTTACTTAAAAAGGTTAATCTTAACTTTCAATCATGAAGGAGAGGCAAAGTGGCTTGTCACTCTCATCTTTGTTGTTGAAAAAAATTTAACTATATCTCATTAAAAAGCATGGTGTGTCTCAAATGAGAGGGGAATCTGTTTTGCAAAAGAGTCTACTTGAAAAGCAGAAACAGGGAAATAAATATGAAATGCTGGACACAATCTTATACACATGTTGACATTAAAATAAGTTAATTCCAGGTTGATGCAGAAAGAAATATGATCCTTTCCTGTCTTTCAACATTATTGTACCATGTTTGTTTTTCCAATGACGAATAATCATTTGTTTTGTGAACATAATCATTTGCTTTGTGAAAGACAATAGCTGCAGCAACACTTCATCATCTTCCTGTTTAAATAAAAAGCCACAAAATCACCAGACATGAGTTTGCAAATTTTGAGCATCATATGTTTTAATTGTTCTAGTGGGGATAATATGTACTTTGCTTTAAATACCAAACCAAATCACCTTGAAAGATTGTGTAGTTTACAGAGTGTTTATTTTGGTTATTTCACTTCCCTTCCTTGTATCATGTTTCTCTTTTCTTCCTATGTATTCTGTTTCTCCTGACCAAATGCAGCAGTCAGAGGTTGCTACAGGACCTTTGCAAGGGGGGGGGGGCAGAAAATGGTTCCAGGCTATCTTTGCTTACAGAACTGCACTCACTATGAAACTAACACTGAAAAATACACTGAACAAATTCTGCGCCTCTGAAAAACTCTGAAAATCTCTTAAAATTCCTGAAAAATACACTGAAACCAAATACAAAAGAAATCCAACACTGAAACCAATGTATACAAAAGAAATCCAATGTCACTGAAACCACACTGAAATTGCTCCCTTTGTTATTCACTATGCAAATGACATCCATATTACCTTTTGCAAATTTATAATATACTGTGATGCTTCAGGATTCCTAATCACACTGAAATTGGGCTGAAACATCACAGAAAAACATGAGCCTGTTCATAATCACACTGAAATTGTTGTTAATTCCTTTGAAGAAACACTAATCACATTGAAAAGATAACCATATTGACTTGGCTAAATTGTTATGGTAATTACAGTACAAGGTCAATGCTCATTATAGTGAACAATAGAACAATGAAAATTACACTGAAACACAACTGAACCACCTCTGAACCCCGACTGAAAAAAATTTCAGTGTTACTCTTTTTCTTTGTCCAGAAAATTTTCAGAGATTTTCAGAGTTTTTTAGCTTTACTTATCTGTGATTTTCAGTGTATTTTACAGTGTTATAGTTTCATAGTGACTAAATCCAAACAGTTCAATATCCCAGGAGAGAAGGGAGGAAGGATTAAGAAAAGTGATGGAAAGGTAGGAGGTTTGGTGTAGATTCCAACCAGGGAACAATGGGCGTTTTTCTATTGAGCAATATTTTCTGGATCAAACCGGGTAAAGGATTAAAACTGGTTAATAGAAAATGACCTTCTCTGGTATTTGCTACTTTTTACCGGGGAAATTCTCTCTGGTAACCATAACCATTTTACCCGAGAACATACCGGATCACATCAATAGAAAAAGACCCCGCTCCGCTCCATGCGCATGCAGTTAGAGAAACCGGCAATTGGCTGGGTCACTGAAGCAAAGGCGCGGCTTACAATTTAGATCAACAACAAACACGGGGGACGGTGGGTGTATGATCAGCGCGAAACACTTAAAGTGCCATAAAATACGCCAGGCTGTTGTGTTCTAGAGCCTAATGGTTGGTGCGTAATAGTAACTACGGCATCTCGCTTAACTGGACATAGATTTTGCCGAAATATTGTGAATCAAACAATGTAATATTACAGAACTCTGTCTATCATTCCCACGGAACGGGGTCAATAACAATGGCATTGCAATATTGACCGTGAATCATCTTACCCGGCAAATTTCATTGGGTCACTGAAGTCGGCTATGTTCCCCGAGTGATCGCTTCAGTAGAAATTGCCCTCTCTTCACTACGCACAGTCTTTACCGGAAAATTATCTCACCGGTAAAATACAGGATGCTCAATAGAAAAATGCTAAATGGTTGGACCTATAGCTGGGGATAGCAAAACATGTGGTAGATCACTGCTAGCAGCGACTTTTGCCGGTGTGTGTGCGCGTTGATAATGCAATAGCATATATAGTGACCTAGTGTATATCTTGGTATCTGTGTTCTTTTGTAAGTGTGGGAGTGTCAGGGATAGGGCCATGGGAGGACCAACCAAAAAAAAAAAAAAAAAAAATAAAGCAAGATATGGTAAACAAAAAAAGGGTTGTATCTTCAGAGCCCAAAGTTTTTCCCCTGCTTTTCACTGTTCTTTTCTTGCCATATTTTTGCCCTTTTCTCAATAATTTCCTCCCGTTTAAAAATAAGATTTTATATTTTCCATGGATGACAGACACCTCCTGGAAGTCTTTGTGAAATTATATATTTCTCAGTGTGCATGGGTGATATTTTAAGGCCAAATTTGAGGGAGTATAGTGTATTGAACATACAAACATTCACTTATATAGGAAAGATATGTTAATTTGACATGAGGGCAGAGTATATGAAAACCAACACACAAATTATGCGCACACTGAATTGGTTTCCTGCCTGGAACTAGTAAAAGTGGACACCTTCAGTGTATACCTTCCAAGTAACTGTTATGTACATCGTGTACAGCAGAGGGTGTTTTGAACCAATCCCATAATGCATTGCACATGTGCCAATACTGTACTGTAAAAACACATGTTAGTACTTAGGGATAAAGAGTGACCCCAAAAGTTAAAATCACAAGGCATTTGGTCATGTACTAATGCTTTGGGGCTAAAAGGACCATATGAAGTCAGGGTTCTTTTAAGAATAGGATTTTTCGGGATCACATGACCCTATGAGGTGGAAATTTACCAAAACTGGTGGTGTGGGATTGACTCCCAATACCCCACACATCTGGGTTTACAATATCGCCTTAAAACACCAACAGCCTCGTGCACCATGGATGATCTGAATTTTTATAACAAAATTTTGAATAACTTTTAAAAAGAATGAGGAATGTTCAGAAAATTACACAAATTGCATTCATCAGATAATAACTAATACAATAAACTGGAAAGTGTCCACTGTTTTCAGAATCAAAAGCATTGCAATTCAACGAAGAGATCGTCTTGGAGTTGCAACAAGGGTCGTATGTGCAATAGCGGCCATGTGGTACATCTGTGGCTGCCATGCTTAGGATTAGTTCAATTTATCTTTCCTTGATTATGTGGCTATTGAAATGGTTCTTTAGTGGACAAGTCGGCTGAAGAACCATTCAAGAGCCATGTACCAAAGGGACCTTGGATGAGATGTTAGTTAATTGGAATTTCTGACAAGTGGCAGCTATTGCACTTTATATGACCTTGTGGCACTCACATGGGGATATGTCATCAACACGGAGATTTCAAAGGGCAGATGTGGTCCAGTGGATAAAGCGCCCAACTCGCACGCCAAAGGTTGTGAGTTCAAGCCCCGCCGTGACCAATGTGTTTTGCCCTTGAGTAAGGCGCTTTACCTCAATTACTCCTCCCTACCCAGGTGTATAAATGGGTACCAGCATTATTCATTGTCGGGAAGGTAGACTCGCTGTAGAGGAGGTGTAGCGAGCCCCCTACAGCAACATATGGTGGAGTCTGGCCCAATCGCTTCGAAAGAGATGGGCACTCCGTTCCTGTGTATACAGGTCTGTCCCCTTTACCTTTTTTCTTTTTACCTGAAGATAATTACAATGTTGTCCAACCATTCAAGATGACGTGGTTCTAATTCGCTAGCGAAGTGTTACGTGTAATCCGGTCGTTACTATGTCAACTGGATCACGCTTTTGAGTCCTGCACCACGATCGAAATGATCACTACACAAAGTCTACGGCCTGCAATAACATTCCAAAAGGTGCGTGATCCAGTAACCAGGGAGTTATGTAACCACTTCGATGGCGAATTGGCACCTTCAATGACACAAACTTTTGCAGCTTTATTTTTGCTCCCTTTTATTCCCCCAAAAAAATTGAAAGCAAAGTGCTTCAAAGATGACAACAGTACTGTGTTTCTTTTCAGCACAAGGTGGTAGTAAATCTTGTAAATAAAAATCATTGTAGTAAAATTGCTCAGATCTACTAACTATATATAACAACCAATGTATCCCAACCGATTACAACATATTTTTTGGTTTCATATATAGGAATGACCATCACCAACATACTTTAAAGGCACTATCAGTGATTTGCTAAATCAAAAAATCCAAAAAATCATCAAAAATCAGATTGTTGCATGCCTGTAACAAGTATAGGTATCCTAACTCACTCTACAAGTGTTAGGACCAGAAGCAACCTAATTAGGACAAAATCGGATATTTTAGTCATTACTGTCGTACGGACACTTACAACACGTTATTAGAGTGGGGATTCATATCTTTGAACACTGCTGTTTTCTTCCTTTCTGTCAATTTTTTCAGTTGGAAAATATACCGTATGAGAGCCCTACAGACTTCCCCTTCACTTTCATATTCCTGCAAATTTCAAATATTTTTTATCTTTCGGGTGAATCGCTGATAGTGTCTTTAATTCCAAAAATTTCATTTGAATCCGACATACCTTTTTAATGTGGGCAGTAATTGTGTGTTATACAATAGCCCATAGAGTATCGTATTTTCCGTTCTGGTTACCGTAAACAAATATATTTTAACCTGTAGCAGCATAATGGGAAAGAAGTCAGTCAAAATATTTTGTAGATCAGACAAGGTTTCTCATGGTACAAAAATCTCACGTTTGATGGTGTGAAGTTAGGTAGGGTCGTGGCTGAGGATCAGGTAGTTCCTCTTTTAATAGGCTCTTAGGTTGGTATTCTGAAAGGGAGACTAACTTTAGACCTGGGTTTAAACCAGGTTTTGATATCACAAAAGAAGTATCTGAAACAAAGACTAAATCCAGGAAGTGGTCATCACCATTTCGAGTTACATAAGTAGGCTCATTCAGATCTTGTGTAAAGCCACTTGAGTGCATGGTGTCAATAAGAAGAGATGGGAGACCACCAGACTGACAATCAGGGACACCGTTCTCCATTTCATGTGAATATTAAACTCACCCACAAGAGAAATTAAATTGTTAAGTTTTGGGAGAGGCATGAACTTACTCAAATGATCATTCAAGTAAACTCCATATAATCTTTTGCGAAATTTAGGAGGTTCTGTTGTAGAAACACAAATAAAACCTTGGTACCATTGGCAGTACTAAAATCAGACCAACAATTCAAGACATCACATTGCAAAATCAACTTCGAAATTGGATTAAGATCAGACTTGAAGCTACTTGATAGCCAAAAGGACACCACCACCATGAGGAATTCTATCATTTCTAATAAACACAATTAGTCACAAGGAAAAATTGCACCATAAAGAGGGGACCTTTTTTATTACAAAATACTCTAAAAAGTGTGCCTGTAAACGGGTGAGAAAAATTCCTCATAGATGGGCAGGAACGAGGCCATCATGGGAATTTAAATTGCACAGTATTTTGAAAAGGAAAAAGGTCCCCTCTTGTAGGACTAACCCTGGTTAACCCAGACTAAAACGTTAGACCCCTTTCAGAATACATCCTTAGTGCCTTTGGGGTTATATTGTAGGATGATTCTCGTTTGAGCTTCAGGATAGAGACCCAATTTATAAGTAAACAATTTAAAAATTAGCCAATTTCATAGTTTTAATGTACGATATGTTACATTTATTTTGGAAAATATCGGAACATTCCTACAATGAAGCATAATATACCGTGTTCATTTTAAATTCAAGATTCATCAAAACCTTTAATTTGATTTTAGCACGTCATTAATCATCTTCTTTCCCATATGTTTTTTCTTAAATACAGGTATAGTTTTACAGTAATGCAGTATATTTGTGTAGGGTTGGGACGTACGGGTTTGTGCTATCACGGGTAATACACAGAGTACAACAGCGGCCAACCACCAAGTGAAGGGACCAAGACGTGATGAGTTTCCTCCTTAGCAAATATATTCAGAGTTTAGAGGTGAGTAATTAAGATTGGCTATACAAATGATTTCTGTTAAACCTCTTTTTAATTAATGCACAACCAGAATACATAGACTCAATTCCATTAGGGGTAAGTAATTTTACTGGAATAGCCATTACTATTTCTGCCGTTGCTATGAAACCTAGATTAATGGTCACTAAAGCTTGCTACACTGTAGCTAGATCATACGGATTTGTTCGTGGCGTGTGTTTTGTGTGTGTGTGTGCATTGGATATACGTGTGGGTGGGGTGTGTGTTGTGTGGTGTGTGTGTGTGCGTGCGTTTTTCTGAATTGGGTTTGGAGCGTTCTGCTGTGTGTGGGTGTGTGTGTGTGTATGTATATGCGCATGGGATTCATTGTTTTGGGAATGGGGAAGGTATGGGTATTTGATAGTGCCAGCTTTCGGGGATGCTTTGTCAGGACCTAATGGTTGTGTACGATTATGGTTGGGATGATTTTATAAATTGAGGAAGGATTATCACTAGTGTGTATTGTCTGGTGTAAAGGGTTCAGCAGAATATCAGGCCAACCCCCCCCCCTGATGATAATAATAAAAAAACATGTACCTGCAGGAAGGTGACAAGTGCCTGGAAACTATGTGGTGGGAGACATTTGGCATGAAATTAAGGTGGGTCCCACAGGTAGCTCAGAAGAGTTACTAATAGGTTACGCTCCATATTTCCAAATATGTTGTCACATCATCAAAACAAATTTCAAAGCAAAAGAATGTGTCTTAATTTACATTTTGTAGGCTTTTAAGCTTCAGATGTCAAAATCACAAAATAAGGTTTTTGCATATTTTACGGTTTTGAATTTTTTAGGTGAACCCTACCTCCTATTCATTTTTCTGCAGATAATGAAGCCGGTGTGCTCTTTCATAATTTCCGTGATTCGGGTATAATAGAAATACTTTTAAGTCAAGATATGGCCATTTTTCCCAAAAACGTGTTAAAATCATGGTTTTTTGGGAAATGGCCATCAGAAACATTGATCAGCAACTGCGGAGATTGGGATATGTTCTGTTCCATGGAGGTTCTGTTCATGGGATGTTCTGTTCATTTAGGTATTTTGTCACTAAAACTAATGATACAACCAGTGCAAGAAATGGGAAAAGAGTCATATGTATCCCCTTTAAAATGTACAAAATATTTTTGTTATTTATGGCCTGGAACTAGCTAACAAATACCCTAATACATAAGGCCAAAAATAAAATAAAAATGTTACTTGTAAAACTTTGAAGGGCGGGTACATATGGAACTCTGCCAAAAGGCTTATTGGAAAATGAATTGTGCGGAATGGAAAAACCAATACCGAATTTATTTATCACCATCTGAATGTTAGATGTCTTTGGGCCACCATCATTCTAAGAACCGGTAATTTCAATGATTGTGGGAATGGATGGATGGTGAATTAGAGTGATGATTAATTATTTTATTTTTGTATTCTACAGTTACTATCATTGTCGTGGTAGGTAGGTGCCCTTTTAGCATTATCTTTCCATAGGTACCCAAAGAGGAATGCATGGATAACACCGGCGATGAGGCTACAAAGCATCGCAATCAAGAAGAGCAAGTAACTATTTTCGGCGGCCAATGAAATGGACAACTGGTGAAGGATAGCCAATTTTATCAGGTATGGATTAAAAAGCACATGCATAATCATGACTACACTGACCTAAGACTATTAGGCGAGTTTGGACTCATTTGAATGCATTTTTCCATGCTGATTCTGAATATGTTCACAAAAATGAAGAATTTTTGAAAAAAAAAACATAGGGAAGATTACAATCTCCACCACCGGACCACAAAGAACCTTCAACAATCTCTTTTTACTGTCTGTCTGTTCTCCTGTCCAGCTATGCAATTTTGTTGTGCTGAAACTAAAACCCACTGCAGGTGGGGTGCGGAACAACATTTAGCATGAGGGTTTTTTTCAAGGCTTCAAAGTGACTCTGAAAGCCCAAGGTAAATCTGGAGGTCAGTTGCTTAGAAATGCCATATAACCACCAATTTGGCCAAAATAACTAGTTGGACTCTCTGCACCGATGCCGATCCAAGGTTCCCCCATGGGTGAAGTGGCGCAGCTGGGTTTTGAAAAGAATTTTGTATTGTAACCCACCACCCTATGAATTCGGAAGCCCTTAATAACTGTTTGACATCTTGGCTTTCAACATCCCTATAAACTATTTATTTTCATTTTTTATACTTTGTATAAACATATAGTATTGCCTGCCTTTACTGAAATAAAATTTGATGACCATAATCAGGCGCGGATCCAGGGAGGGGGCGGAGGTGGCGCGCCTCCTTCCGCGGTAATTCTGCAAATTCTTGCATAATCAGCCCATTTTTAAAAGCTATTTTTGGCCAGTTACAGCCTTTTCATTCCCACATCAGCCGGGACGATAATTTTTGACATTTTTCAAATCCTGGATACGCCATTGATCATCAGAAGGAATGCTTATAAAGTTACCAGAACAAAAGAGGAAACCTGCAAGCAGGAGTTTTTTTGTGGGCCGCCGCATATAGCTGGGACAACTTACCTCCGTTTGTGTGTGTGTGTGTGGATTGTATGTTGTGTATGTTGTGTGATGTGTTTACGTTTTTTTTTAAATTTACCTCACGTGAAAGGTTGACTTTAATTGGAACCAAACTTCTGCAATAGGTGCACCATGGGATTGGGATCCCTCATATGTTGATGAGGTCAAAAGGTCGTGTGAAATGTCGAAATCATGTGAGTTCCAGTTGAAAAATGGGCTAAAAAATGTAAAATTGACCTAATTGAAACTTGAACTTCAATTGGAACCAAGTTAAACTTGTGTCATAGGTGGCATCATGGAATCCCTCATATGTTGTTGAGGGCAAGGTCATGGGCCTATGTTCAAGGTCATGGGGGCGGGCCCACAGCTTATATTCTTTGAATAGAGCGAGCGCGAAGCCGAGAACCGCGAAATTCGTTATAAATATATTACATTCAGTTGTTATTAAAGCTTGCAATGTTCGTCTTTCATTACTTGATAGTGTGAGCTTTGACAACTTTGTTCCGCGATTTACTCCATCAAAAAAATTGAGATTTTGGTATTAGAAAAAAAAGTTTTTATTGCTATTACCCTTGGTGACATATAAGGCCATAGAATGTTGTCTTTTGATCTTATGAACACAAACATCTCCAAATGCGACTCAACCAAATTAATTAAAACATTACCATATGGGTTATTAAATAAAAAAAACGTTTTGCTTTTTACTGTCGAACCATGATCATGGTCACCCACCTTTTTAAGATTACAGAGTACACAGAAAGGATGTATTTTGTAAATTGCAAAGGCAATTATTAATTAAATAATTTCGGTTTAACTTAACTCATTCTCTGGCACGCTGTTAAAAGGGGTTGAAAATGCAAAAAAAAAATCAAACACAGTAATTCATAATTTTTTTTCAAGATAGTGTTCCTGTAAAAGGCCCTATGAGATACTTGATAACTTGTTTATCGACAACGGATCGGGAGCCGCTTTCCTTCTCTGCAAAATCGTGCAAAATCGGATCGGCAAAAATATGTCAAGGCTGCCGATTCTCAGTCGATGTAATACTGATGAAAGGGCCGAAGTATAAAGGGTATTTTTCCAGTTTTTAAGTAAAAACATGAGACAAGAATTGCTCAAAAGGGTACCATTCCCCTGAAATTCCCTCATCTGAACATAAAGCAATGTGTACTGCACATCTTTGTTGATTATATCACATCTCCCACTTCCTAATTTAAGATTTGAACTTGGAGTGATCTTTAATATGTGGGTGCAAATCGTCGGATCGGATCGGTGAATCGGCGTCTTAAAAAATACCAGGCCATCGGATCGGCAGAGGAAACCCTGGATTCCTTAATCTCTGGCCCTATTTTCAACTGATTGCCTCCTGTCCATATGCTTCCTTTCTGGTTGTTTGGGAGTTTGTTCACATTGTGAATTGATACTCATTTCATGTTTTCTCACTTTAACACTTATACGTTAGATGTTATCCTTGACTGAAATCGAAGATTAGCTAATCAGTTAAAATGTTCCCTTTCGACCATTTATTTCTGTGTGGGTTATAGGCACTATCAGTGATTTGCTAAAGCAGAAACAAAAAATTGTCAACAGTCAGGTTTGGCATGTGTCTTTAACATGGCCTGCAAGATAAGACCATAAAGCCAGCTAATAAGTCAAGAAGTCAATATTTTAAATCATACTGTCCGTACGGACACTTAACTACAACACTAATTGAATGGGGCTTATAATCTCTTTCAAGAACTGCTGTTTCCTTCCTTTCTGTCAATTCTTCATTGGAAAAAGTAAACTTATTATGGGAACTTCTACAGACTCATCCATCACTTTTAAGCTATTCTGCAAATTTGAAAAGAATTTTTTTTTGTTTGCACTCTTTCGAGAAAATCACTGATAGTGTCTTTAAGTAAGTTTAACTACTTGCTCATTTGTTTTCATTGCCTTGACATTAGCAGTTCCCATATAGCTGAACTTGCATGGCCTGGCCACATACAACTGACTTCCTATTACCGGAAGTGCTCTTTTATTTTCACAGATATGTACATGTCTTTCACCCTTTCTGTCATTCTGATTATATCAATGAGGACATTCAGTTGGGAAGTTTTGGGACAGGTACCAAAAAAGTGTGGAGTTTGTGATTATAAACACTGTGAAACCTGATGCTGTACAGGTCTGATACCGTGAATGTGTCTATTATTTTTTTTTGATGTCTTTTCCTGACATCATGCTAATGAGATTTTGGGCCCTATAACCGCTCCTGGAGCATATATTTTAAACAGTCTCATAGCGAAATAGCATAAACCCCTTACTGATATTACCTTTTGTGTAAAACATAACATATGTGACCAAACTGTTAATGATAAAATTGCCTAAAAAAGCGACACAAGAGCTCAAAGCTCATTTGCATTTTGAGTACCCATCAGTACTTTGCCCGCATGGTGATGACTAGTGGTTAGCTACCCGGCGTGTTACCTAGGTGGGATGATTCCCCCACCTTTTGCAGCCGGCGATGTGGTACCCATTAGGCGGTTGGGCACTCATGGCTACTTAACAGGTAACTTCAAAAGGTACTCCCATTAAGGAAATTGGTTGTTTAATTTGAGGTCTTTTTGGAAAATTGCTTTAAAAACTTTTCTTTGGTTTGTACAAAGATGGGCATTCACGTAGGTATGATAGTCACATGGGGTTTCATAAATAAAGAGGTCAAAGGTCATCTATTTGGTTCATTTGAGTCATTGTCTTAAATGCTATCAATGGTTCTGCATTCACAGAAATAGGTGGGCATTCATAAAAGCACACAGCTTCTATTCTCTCTCATAGTTAACACTTAATTACTGCGACTTCCATTCTCTCTCATAGTTAACACCTAGGGATTAGCAGCGATTTGCTAATCCAAAACATTGAAAAAATAATCAAAATTCATATTTTTATATTTTTGTTACTGGCATGGATATGTGAACGTAGTCTGCAAGTGGTTGGCTCGAAATCTGCATATTTTAAAAGACAATGCAGTACTTTTTTCTGATTCTGTAACTTCTATACGTGTGTATCAAATTTCTGACTTGAGTCTCAAAAAAGCCTTTCCCGCTGTATACCACAGATTTTCAGGTTGATATTGTGCACCATGATCAATACAGTTGACCTCAAACACAAACATTATTGATCTTTGGTTATTTTGTACTGGTGTAAACCGCAATCAGCTGTTTAGTGCAGATTTTGATATACCGTCGCTGTATGTCTATTTGCGGGAGACGGTATGACAAATATCCTCAAATACTTCATTCTTTTCACTATTTGGTGGTTTGTTTCAACATTAAAGCAGTTATATGGAATTGTACACACTTATCTCTGATTTATAAGTTAAAAAGATGCATTTCCACATTTTATCGATTTTCTCGTATTATCGCTGCTAATCCCTTTAATTATTGCAACTCTTTTCAGATTGCTGTTTTATACATGAGCAGTCGTCTAATGGTGAACATTTCACAAGTCTACATTCCCATGTATGTCACAGAGACGTTGTCCTTGAGTAAGGTATGTCAGCTAACAGGAGTTCGACTCCATCATAGAGATTGTTGTGCTTTTAATAAGGTATTCATAAAACTTCCCAATCTTTTGAGACTATCCCCAACTGCTAATGAGCCAAGACTTTGCAAGTTTTCACACTTGCACCTTAGGAATCTGTTTTTTTTTGGGGGGGGGGGGTCATTAGCCAACAAAGCAAACAAAAATATTTTTGCCATCTCTGCAACATTGAAAACTAAAAAATTAAAAAAAAGAAACATGTGTATTTAAATCAAGAAAAAAATAGTTTTCCATTTGACAACAATCTGAGCTTCCGTTCAAAAGTTATGGTAAAATATGTAACTTCATAAATTGAATTTATTATATATTTTATTTTTTTAACATTGTGATATTTATGCATGTAATTGATTTTCAAGCGACGATACTTAAATTTGTCACTTTAAAAATATATATCTCAAAAAGTAATTCATCTTTTGATCTCTAGTTTTCATAGTTGTGAAAATTAAAGCACTTGTCTTCTAATTCAGAGTTGAAGTAAAATAGCATTTCTAAGTTATACAAACAATGTAAAAAAACAATGTTTTTAGACTTAATTACCAATATCTCCAAAGTGAATTTTAACGATATGGAATCACTGCAGATATGATCCTGTGACCTCATTCTGAAACACATTCTCATCCCTTTGATGCACAGAAAATGGCAGTCATAACTTCTGTGCAACTCCATAAAAATTATGAATAATTTTCTAATGGTTAAAATGGCGCCATGAGTATTATTTTATGCGCAACTTCTCTAACAATTTCTTTTCACCTTTCCAAAATGCAAAACTCGTCAAATTTTTAGTAGCGAATATGTTTTCCTGTTAGTCACATTAGTCTTAGATCCCTGGCCATCCCTCAATGGAGAAGTTCTCTGGTTATCAACCAGCTGTTAGATGTTATGCAACAGCAGCTAAACACAACACTGCATGTTCGTCATCAGTGGATTCATCCATAACTAGTTACCATCAGCTTTTAGAGATATTACAAAGCTTCTGTCTTTTGAGATAATACCACTTAACATGTTCATGAACTTCCAGGAAGGATTTTGCAAACAATTCCTTAAAACAGTGAATATGACCTTTACCAAAATTTCAACAAACCAAATGGAACCGCATTGCCAAAAATTGTCCTTTTGACTTTGGAATGTAATATTTTATAGATAAGATTTAAATAATACTCTGCATTGTATTTGTTATGGCATACCCTGCATGTTTCTTAATCATGAATTTTGGCTCAATTATTTGTTTTTAAATGAATATAACCCCCTTTCCCAGTGGTTTTTAGCTGCAATGATTTATACTGTCTTGAAATACTGTCAGGGATAAGTAAAGTCCAGATCCCTCCTTTAAGGCCGACTCGGAGATTTCTGATGAGGGCACACTCAATTTTCAAACAAATCGTGTTTTTTTTTTTTGTCATATACATAATGCAATAGCCATATACATATGAATCACTGTGTGAATATCTAAGCTCAATTCGAAGTCCTTTATAATATAGAAAATCACTTTTTCTATAACTTTGTTATAATTCGGATCCAGAGGTTTTGTTGTACACGTATCCAATGGCACTATACTGGCTTCAATGTTTACTGCCTGAAATGGAAAATCTGATTCTTCTCTAACTTAGGGATTGTGTAAAAAGCCTTTAAGTGAGAATATCTTTAGTTCTAGATGACTATAATTTCGCTTAAATCATCATACAGTAAAAGGTGACTTTTCACATCAGATCCTTTTCAATCTTTAATGACCTTTTTGACTTAGGAAATTGGTGAATTTGTGTTGAGGCCATAAAATCTTGCATTTAGAACCAAATAGAGAAAATATGGCTTTGTCATCTATCTCCGAAATCAGTCTCATACCTTTTGCTTTTATTTAGTCAATATTGAACAATATTGATTTCTTTGTTAAAGTGGATTGTTAATTAGTCCATGTAAGAAATAAAATATTTCTTACAACAACCATGCATGAAAAGCGTAAGGATGTTTTGTGTTGTGCTGCTGGTTGTTTATTTTATCTGTAATTCCTTTTCAAAAACCATAACACTAGAAAGGATTTACTCAACCTACTCAGATTTTAGTCTTGGCTTATTCCCCCCACTTTATAACTATTTTATTTATCAAGTGGTATTTTAGGCAATAAGTCTCACAGCAGGATTTTTTTTCTGTCTTGCAAGTTACTGCTTAATTTATATCTATATTTTCATTGGCTTCAAAGGCAAGGAGAATAATAAAGATTGTTTGCTGAATTGAATTTTCAATCAAACAACAAAAAGTCTTACAATTTCAGCAAAAATACCAAATTTTTTGAAGTTTTAAATAGATTTGGGACATTTTTTTTAAAAGGTGCCTAGTTATGGGTGGATTTCACTGAGCATGGGATTTACCACGGTCAATCCTTCACTCACTCACACACCTAATATTTGGTGATGTTACGTGCAATTGTACACACAATTAGTTTCAAAGTGTTTTGTTTTCTTCTCTCCCTAGGAATCAATAGCTATTGTGCCTTTGATCATATATGTCAGTGGTTATTCTTTCAACATTCCCTCATGAAGTGTCACAAAGCTCTGAAAAGTAATCATTTTTAAAGTAGATAATACAGCATAACAAGTTTAAGATTTGTTTTTTTTTAGATTGTAGGCCCATTATTTTTCAATGGTTTCTACAGTCGTATAGGTTATAAGGTAGGTTCAACTCCATCAGTCAAGAATTAACAACTGCGTTATGGGTCATAAAAATATGAGCATGAAAGCAGCCAACTAAAGTAACTTACCCCCCCCGGGGGGGGGGGGTGGGGCACTGTCATTTAAAGGTGATGATGATTCGGCACATGGCTTCCAAAGGCACCCTAAATCAGTATTTTCCCACTGACTTAAAAAAATTTTTAAAAATACCCTAACCAAGTATTTTTGTCTGATTTTGCTACACTAAGAAGTATTTTTGTAAGTTTTGCTACCCGAACCATTAGCAATGTAATTGTGGTGTTAATACCTTACAACCTTTATTATCTTGCTTTGCTTACAATATTTTTGATCTCTGCTTAATGTGAGTATTACACGTACATCACAATTTCGGGCTTAGAAAAAAACATACCCTTTTTTTTTTTTTTTTGCCACATTTTTGCTGTTTTTTTGACAACCCTAATCAATGTACCGCGCGTACATCGCCTGTTGGAAAAAAGAGAACCTTTTTTTAAACGCGTTTTCTTGTTCAACGCATCATATCCACCTTTGAATACAAGTTGCCCCCCCCGGGACTTTATCATTTCTTCTCCACCAAAGGTAAATTTGATCTTTGATGCATGGCTTTCACCTGCCAGACCTTGCACTTGGATGCATTGAATTCCATTAAAATGACTTTTGTGCTGAATTTATCGACCATCAATAGAACGTCATAGAGGAAGTATTGAACCATATGTATATTGTCTAGAAGGTTTTGAGCTGGGAATTGAAAACCTTTCATTTCACTCCCTTTTCCTCTTTCACGGGATAGCAAAAAAGTTGTCACCAGTACTGTTAATTAGCCATGTTTCACCTCTAACAATTCACATCAATACTTGTACAAAACCCCATTGGAAGCAATGCATTATGGAACTACTGATATTTCTCTTGGTAAGCCCCTTGCCATTAATGGCACTGGATTCCATTCGAAATGAACTGTTTATGTAACTGGTGTCGCACAATGCATTGCTTCCATTGGAAGTTTTGTACAGGTTGCCATGTGGACCGTTAGAGATGAAACCTCTAAATGCAAGTTTTTGATCAGTACTACTGTCAATAGCCATGTTTCATCACTACCGACCCACATCAGTACCTGTACCAAACCTCCATTGGAAGCATCTTGTGGGAAGCTTTGAAATCTTCTCTTGGTTCAACCACTTCACTTGGTTAAGCATAACAGCATTTTTTTTTTTAAGAGTGCCCCCAATTTGATATTTTTGCAGCAGTTATGTTTGGTATTGTCTAGGAAACAACCCGCGAACGAGAATGCTCAAAAATGCTCTTTATCATAGAATAAGCGATTTTGCAATTAGAATTATGATCCCAGATTGTACTTAACGGCAGAGCTGGAAATGCTAAGTTTATGTCCGTCCATGATGAAATAATGCCACCTCAAGAAAATGACCTCTAACTTGATTTGCCATAACCAATAAACAACTAATGGAGGAGCGTAGATACATACATTGTGCTATTTCCCGGCTATTACATATTGGAAGGCCGTTTCCAGCAGCCATTGAATTATCAGAGATCTCCGTTATTAAATATTATTATTACAAAAGTCCTTCGTTTTCGAGCTTAACCATTCACAGGTATAGTTTACTAGCCAGTTACCAATGCAACCGTGTAAAAATCTCAGAATTTTTGAAAAATTGGAGGCACTCTTCAAAAAAATGTGCTATTATTGCTTTAATTTTGTTGCTGGCATAGAGGATATAACACATAGGACAGCATGAGATCTTGAATTGAAACTCCAAGGTTGGGCAATTTATCCATCTTAACATCCATGTCCTTCCTGGGATTGTGCAAGCATGTGGTAATAGTGATACAGCTACTGACTAGGAAATGACTTACAAAATGTTACAGCAGGGTCTGTGAAAAGAACGATTTAAGCGAGTGATAATAGGAAACGGTGTGAAGGTCAATGTTCTTTTAAACTGACTTTATATTGGGATTATCAGGAGTGATTAACCATATGAGTGCAGATAGGACTTGAGATAGTGGACTTGCAATTGCTTTAAATTATTTCCTCTTTTGTAGAAGTTACTATTCAGTAAGATAAAAACAAGACCGAGAAGGTTGCCTGAATCTAGAACATACGGTTGCCAATTCCACCTGGTAGTTTTGTTATAAGATTTTTTGGTGGAATTTTTTAACTTATTTTTTTTAATTGATTTCTTTTTTCTCTTATATATTTTTTCCCCTGGATTTTTTTTTATAGAATGGTTTGGTTATATTTTTTTTTTAAATTGATTTTCTTCATTTTTTTATTTTGATTTTTTGTTGTATTTGTGATTCCGATTTTTATTTTTTTGTTTGGTATTTTTGGTTTTTTCTTTTTTTTTTTATTATTTTTTTCCTTAACATCCATGTAGGTTCCATACTGCCAGATAAAATGTTTTTTTTTTCTGGAATATGTTTTTCTGAACATCCAAGGAGGCTCATAACACGCCTAAGAGCATTTGTAAGGGATTATCTTGGAAGTTCTCCCTGAATATAGAAAACAATATGTACAGAGGAGTCTATAAAAAGTGCAACCAAATTAAGCAATTTTTTCATGGAGAACCCTGTGTGCGATTTCAACTTCAAAAATGTTCTTCCTGTAGTACATCAGCTCTCGTAGAAAAATTACGGCTTTAAAATAGATGCACATGTTCAAAAGTTACAATTGCGGAAGTGAAAGTACCCAATGTAAAAGGACTGAACAAGTTAAATTCTTGTGAACCCAAAAAGAATTTTGGTTTTATGTTCATCTGTGGGATTTGCATATCCTCCATTAATTACACATTTGGAATGAAATTCAGGTAGTGGCATAACCAGTGGGTGAGGGGGTGGGAGGCTGTTCAGCATTGTTTTTCAGCATCTGGTGATTTTTAGCAATTTTTGATAATATGGTATCAGAAAAGAAGTTGGATTTTCACAATTGCAGGTTTTTAAATGCATTTTTTGTGTATTTTAGCAAAAATATAAGGTGGAAATAATGCATGTGTACATGTTACACAAAAGATCACACTTGTCTTTCTGATTTTTGACTTCACATTGGATACAATTTGCCCTTCCTTACTTAAACTGATGAAAATGTGAAAAAAAAATATTGCCTGACCACAATTTTGTTATGCGTGTTGTCACAACATGTGATAAGAGTTGGGATGAACATTCTTTGTGAGGATTACGGAATACGGTTGCCTAGCAATTAAAGTGTCTTCAATCGTGTATAAGCTGCATGATTACGGCGGTCCGGTAAGTGTGTAGTCTGTGTCACAGACTGTGAAAGATATTATCTAAATAGTACTGCGCGAGAGATTAACATTTATCAGTCCGTCATAGCGAATGCATGCAAATGAAACTAAATCTCAAATATCTCCGGAAAAACGAAGGGGTTCTATGGAGATTTTTGCATCAGAGGGTCCGTTACTAGAACCTATAGAACCCAGCGAGAAAATTGAACGTTTTTTCTGGTACTTCGGTGCTCGCAAACACGGAAAAGTGAACACGCAATCGCTACGGGCCGCATCCCTTTTTCCCACAATGCCTTTCGGTATTATTCCAGTCTTGAGAATTTTCAAACGCTGGTTTCAATTTACGCCAAGCTTTTTTTTTTCAATTTTAGAAACCGGTTATACGTACTTACCGGACCGCCGTACTGCATGATATGTATAATTAAATCTTGGAATAGAAGAGATATCATGCATCTATTTTCTTGTTTATCCTTCAAATATGATTGATGCAAGCATTTCAAATTCTTTCCTCTTCATATTTTGAACAAAACGAACATTTTATGTCTTTGTAAACAGATGACCTACTTCATAGGAGCCTGCATTTTTCTTGGTGGTATTGATTGGATGTGGAATGAAGATATCGGTATGCAGGTCTATGGGGCAGCCATCCTCATTGGAGCTGGTGGATCCACAGTACTAGTGACATCGTTGTCCATGACAGCAGATCTTATTGGAGAAAACACGGTGAGAAAATGAGTTAATAATGAGAGAATAAAATATAGGATTTGTTGTTTTGCTTATCTATTGTGTCATATTGGATTTGCATTCCAATATTTTGAGTAGTGGATGCTGGCACTGGCAGTATCCACTACGATAAAAATATTGGACTACTAATCAAGTATGACGCACTATTAGATAGGCAAAACAATAAATCCCATCTTATATACTTGATCACTCTTATTTAGTTTTAATCATCAAAAATATTTTCCATTTCAATTATATTAGTTAAAAAGGCAAAAATATCACCATGCCAAAAACAAACCACCCATACCAGGGGCGTAACCTTACACAGGCGCATTTAAACACTTTCGCATGAAAACGAAATGACTATCCAGTAGTGACTCGTATTAGATAGCCAACAACCAATGAATTAATTTTATTTACCGGCTGCAGATTAAAACCTATAGACAACATACACTTTTCAAAACACTCAGGATTCAAATATGAGAAAGAAAAAAAGTAACACACAGTGCATGTATATTTTACAATCAAATGTGAAACAACCAAAGAATGATGGTCCTACATATGCTTTCAAAAGTTTCAAAAGGGAAATTAAGATGGGAAGACAGAGTGCATTCTTGTAGCTAGGAGAGGATGAAACAAGACAGAATGTATCCTGGCAGATGAGGACAAAACAAGGCAAACTGCAGGGGAATACCAAACAGTGATAAAGGAAAATCACTTTCCATCACTTTCTGTACTTACCGACTTTAGTAACATGGGAATACCAAACGGTGATAGTGAAAAAGTGATTCTCTTTAAAAACAAAAGAGGTATTAGGCATGGACTGACACATTTATTACCATGTATACACCACCAGCTATATAAAACCCCACCTGCATCCAATACAAACATGTACAAATAAATAACATTCAATGCAAATACGCACGCCCATGCATGCGCAAACCCACAAATGAACTAACAATTCCCACCCACATTTAAAAATAACAACAAAAGTTAGCAATGTGAAAGTTTTGGTACTATTTTAAAAGTTGAAATCCAATTGCAACCAAGTTCAGGTCATTGACGCAATATGGAAATCTGTGTATGCTGATGAGGTCAACGGTCATCACATTCTAAAGTCAAAGATCATCTAAGGTCAACTTATGAGATGTGTATCAGGTGACACCAGGGAGCTGTGGATCACCCATTTCCAATATTTGACATATCGATGGTATACAAAGGCAACACCTTGGCAGAGTACTGTACGAATGTTTACCAAACGTTTATGAGGATAGTGACCATCACTCTTAGCAGTTAAGCTCAATCTTTTCCCTTTTTTATTTTCCAGTGACTAAAGTCAACTTGTTTTGTCTTTTTTTTTTGGCAGGAAAGCGGAGCATTTGTGTATGGAGCTATGAGTTTCACAGACAAATTATCAAATGGTATAGCAGTACTTATTATTCAACAACTTCATCCTTGCCTGTAAGTTCAAATTTGTGGCTAGGCTTAAAAAAAGAGTAATTTCAGCATTTCCAATGTTTATTGTTGGCTGGACCACTGGCAGGACCACTAATGTATGTGTGTGTCACTAAAATGTTAAGTTTTTAAAAAAATTGACTTCAATTGAAAAGTTGAAGTTCAATTGGAACCAGACTTGTATCATAGGTGCAACATGGGATCCCTCATATGTTGATGAGGTCAAAGGTAGCATGCAAAGGTCATGTGAGCTCAAGTTGAAAGATTAGCTAAAAATGTAAAATTGACCTCCATTGAAAAGTTCAAACTTGAGTCATAGGTGCAATATGGGGTCCCTCATTTTTTGATGAGGTCAAAGGTCAGATACCAAGGTCAAAGGTCACATGACGTCAAGTTGTAAGATAGGCTGGGTGGCCCACAGCTATATTCTTTGAATATAGCAAAATACCTCCCCTCAGAGACTCGAGACCGTGGGCCTACTATTTTCCGTTGGCTCGGTCTCGGGAAAATAGTAGACCCACGGGTTCTCCCTTTACCTGGGTAGTTATTTTGCACCGTTTCCCTCATAAGCAGTCAATATTTGTATAATAGTTCAGTCAGCCTGAGAGGATCGACTGATCAACTTCTGGTATTTTTACTTTGTAAAAGCTCTGGTCTTTTAAGCTATGTACCTGCAAATTTGTAAAATGTGTCATTAAACAATTTTTACCAACAGAGATGGTGGGAAATGCAAAATATGTGAGCATGGCATGAGGCGGTAAGCTGCACATATCTTGCTTAAAAATAAGTAGCACAGATGCGTCTAAAATAAATTAAATTGGAGGCACGCTTTGTTTGACCACCGAAATACCCATGTAGCTATACACATATGAGCACACTAGTAATGAAGAATTTTCAGGAGGGATCTGAGAGAGCCCCATTTCTTTCTGGAATTTGCAGCATTATAAAATTGCAGAACCACCTCATTGCCGTGAATCTAGACCTCTACCTAACCCCGGCTATACCAAAACACCAGAGCATACCATCCTAACAAATACGAGATCGTTCCTTCAAGAATCAAGCTCTATGGCAACTCCTTTATTCCCCGCTCAGTGGAGACCTTCAGGGAGGCTGTGGCTGGTGTCATCTAATTGCAGTTGGTTATTTTACTCGCTCCTTGTAAATATGCAGCCCCCCCCCCCTCACCCTTGGCACCGCTCATGGACAAAGTATGTCCCTTGGTCTACGTCCAACCAGTTTGATCCTGCCAAGTACAGATGTAGATGTTCCACATCACAGTCACATGGCTACTATAAATGCAACTTTCACATTTTAAATTGCTTTGCAATGCCCACCATTTGTTGAAATTTATAGAATTGCACCATGCACCTTTTGACTGAAAATATCATCTCCAAAGTAACATCGAGTTGGAAACAGCTAGTATTTCATCCATGTTCAGTGTTTTCAGGACCACTGTTATTCAAACCACATGATTAAACATACTTTCAAGTTCACCAGATATTAAAACTACTTTCACTGCATTTGTACTGTTAATTCACCTGCAACCAAACTGGCTACAGTCAGCCAAAAGCATGGAAAAGCCTTGAATCAGCAAGGCAAAACAAGGACTATACAGCTTTAACGAGGCGGTCCCCGGGTTTCGCGATCACCTGGCTTGAATGACCCAGCATCAGCAATCGATCCCACCAAGTTTCATGTCCATACACCAACGTTTACCCCATTTGACCTTCTTTGACATTGAATGACCCGATGACCTTTGATCCACTAATTAATACAAACTCTGTCTTCGGATGTTCAAGGGGCACCCACCCATCAAGTTTCAGGAACGTGCGACCCTCGGTCTCTTAGAAAATAGACGCGGTCAGACAGACAGACAGACCACCTGTATTAATACAGCTTTAATTGTTAAAGGCACTATCAGTGATTTGCTAAATCATAAAATCGAAAAAATAATTAAAAAATCATATTTTTGCATGTCTGTAACAAGTATAGGTATATCCTAACATACCCTACAAATGATAGGATCAAAGGCAACCTAACAAGGACAAAATCAGATTTTTTAGTTATTAGTGTCCATTCGGACACTTACTACTACATGTAATTGAATGGAAATTCATATCTTTGAACACTGCCGTTTTCTTTGTTTTCTTCAATTCTTCATTGGAAAAGGTAACTTATGAGAATTCTACAGGCTTATTCTTCACTTTTAAGCTATTCCTGCAAATTTCAAATATTTTGACTCTTCCGGATAAATCACTGATATTGTCTTTAATCATTTGTACAGAGATACAAGGAGATTTTCTGAGAGTATTTGTATATAGCAAACCTAACAAGAATGTATTGGCAGTTTATTTGACAAACAAGTTACAAAGAAAAACAACAAATTGGGTTTTGAACTTAGCTGCTGTCCCAATCAGCCAGGAAACATGCTTAATTGTATTTCCTGCATGTTATGCACCACAAAAAATATACTAAATAATAAAAAAACCCTCAGTACTGATTCCACAAAGTACAGTGCTTCAACAAAGGTGCACCAAATATTTATTAAATCTGCTGACTTTTCCTTGAATGGCTTTCAGTTCCTCCAGTTCAACTGAATGTAAGAACACTAACCATACATTTAGAGAATAAAAGATGAGGTTTTTTGTTTGGGCCATCTTAGATGGTGTCATAATGGATGGGCATCCAATATTTGGAGTGGTGGATGCCAGCGCAATAGCGACACAATTTTGACAACTGATATAAGTAGGGACATGCAATAGCTATTACCTCTGCAAAAATCAGAAAATCCCATTGCAGGAATCTTGCCATATAGGCTTACAAAGGTCATAATTTTATGTTATAGCGCCCTCTATATGTCTATTTCCCATAGAAAGACGTGTAAAACTAAGTTTTATGAAAATCATATTTGCCCGCAATGAAATTTCATCAAATTTACACAAGATGTAGTTAGTGGAATAAAAATGTATTAGTTGTCAAAAGTGTGTCGCCGTTGATATTTTTTGCTTTATTCTCGTTATAATAAATGAGACTTTCAAACAGCTGTGACTGCGTTATGGTATAAGACACCTGTTTGATTCTTTTGTTCCAGGCCATTTGATTAGAACAGGCAGGACCTGTATTGAATTACCCACAAGTAGTGAGGTATGTTGAAAACAACTCCATGAAAGAGTGTGTATGACAGAACGAAAAAGAGATTTAGTTATCGTAAATAGCTGTTTAACCCTCTGCCAGGAATTTGGGCTACTTTTAGCTCAGATTCGCTTCAGCAGTTTTCATTGTTTTAGCGCAGTGATGCTGAATGAGCTGTTTTGAGCTATTCTGGTTGACTTTTGGATCTTGATTGAACCTCAGCAACACAGGTAACATAATTCAGCAGCCTCTCAGCAGCATCATACAGAACATTTTCTTGCCTGCCCAGGCTTACGCTTCAATGCACACAGACTAATAGTATTACATCTGAATGGTCAATGTACAGTCATTCATGCATCAATTGAAATCAAGGTGCACAATGAGCAACCTAATGACTGCTACTGTGTTTGGGACTGTGTTGTTGCTTTGTTTATTGCATAATGCTAGCTGTATGGATTTTGTTGCACATTACCATGAGCAACAGCATAACATAACTAATGGTCACTGCTCTTCAAATAAATACTGTAAACAACGAATTGCTTACTATGCCAACCATACTTCATCTTTTCAATTGCTACTCTTGTGTGAGGATATTCACCAAAACCCTGGGCCTAGGCCAGCCCACGATAACTCTGACGACTCATGTGATTCAACAAGTGCATATAGGGTGGCTCAAGGTATTTCTGGAATCTTCTTGAATGCCCGCAGTATAAAAAATAAACTACTGGATTTACAGACATATGTTTACTCTCGAGACTTTCAAATTGTCGGCATTGCAGAAACCTGGCTCGCTCCCCATATACCTAGTGCATCTATACTTAATAATTTCAGAAATGATAGAAATACCAATGGTGGTGGCATTTTGCTAGCTCTTTCTCCGGAGTTGGACCCCATTGAGTTGACTTCTCATCATAGCTATCCTAACAATTCATCTCAAGCTGTATGGGCATCTATTAGTATCGCTAACAAACGCTGGCTTTGCGGTGTTTTTTATCGCCCAAAACCCAAGGATATGGAGGCTCTTGACTGCCTTGAAGAAATGCTCACAAACCTTCACCCTGAGCGTTTCGCTGGAACTTTACTCCTGGGTGATTTTAATATTAATTTTGGTCCATCTAATGTTGTTCTACCTCACTGCAATTATTACACTAAGCTCACTGCAATTTCGGGCATCTTCGGCCTTCATCAGTTGGTTAATGACTACACTTGCATACCTGTGAATGGTACTCCTTCCATGATTGATCTTGTTTTTTCCACATGCTCGAATCAAGTATATGATACTCAAGTCACTGAAAAACTTACTGCTTCTGCAGACCACTGTATGGTAACTTTTAAATTTAGGGGTAAATCTCGTGGCCTGCCAAATCCTCATAGAACATTTTACCAATATGATCAAGCTGATGTTGAACAATTGAACAATCTTATCTTAAACACCGATTGGTATAGTGTTTTTAATGATGATTGGCCCATTGATCAGGTGTGGGAATCTTTTACAGATATAAATACATGTATTCCTAAGGTCACTAAGAAACGTAATTTTAAGCCATGGTTTTCGCATGATCTGAAACGCATGAGTACAAAAAAACAAAGGGCATATCATAAAGCTAAACGTACCAATAATTGTGTTGACTGGAATGTTTACCCTAAACTGAACAATCAGTTTAATTATGCTAAAAGACAGGCTTATAGTTCTCACTGGGAAGCAAAGTTTGCTAAAAATGACAAGTTGAAAAGTTTCTGGTCATTTGTTCGTAATCAACGTGCAGAGCCTGATTCTCGTTCCTTTGATATTGATGGCTCACATACGTCAAATCCATCTGAAATTGCCAACGGCTTCAATCGTCTGTTTGCTAGTTATTTTACTAACTCAGATCATTTGAGGGAGGTAACATCTCCAGAGCTTGATGTACCTACCATTTGTTACATTGAAATATCAAATGACATGGTTTTTGAGAAACTCAAGTCTCTCTCCCCCAATAAAGCTATTGGTCCCGATGAAATTTCATGTCGTATGCTTAAATTGTGTGCTAGTACCATCTGCCCAGTTCTGACCCGTATTTTTCAAATATCAATGTCTACAGGTACTCTTCCTACATGATGGAAGATGGCAAATGTTGTTCCGGTGTATAAAAAGGGTAATCGGTGTGACCTCAAAAATTATAGGCCAATAGCACGCACTTCCATTGTTGTCAAGATGTTGGAGAGCATTGTTTCTGACCATATTCGCGATCATCTCTTGAATAACGGTCTCTTGTATACAGACCAACATGGTTTTTCTCCCGAGAAATCCTGTGCCACCGCATTAAACGAAGCTCTCTGTGAATGGAACCGAATTTTAGATCGTCGTACATCTCCCACTCCCCGTATCGATCTTGTTTCAGTTGATTATAGCCGTGCTTTTGATTCCATCTCTCATGTAGTTCTTCTGGATAAACTACACCGTACTTACGGCTTCAGAGGTCCACTACTAAATTGCATCTCTTCCTTTATTTGTAATCGTGTTCAGAGAGTTGTTTTTCGGGGTTTTATGTCTGATTTTGTTACAGTCCTCTCGGGCGTTCCTCAAGGTTCAGTCTTGGGGCCGCTACTTTTCAATATCTATATCAATGATCTCCATCTTCATCTCCATTCAAAAATTGTCCAATACGCAGACGATACTTTTTTATTTCGTGTAATAAATGATGATTCTGAGATTGCCATACTTCAAAATGACTTGTCCACTCTAAATTGGGGGTCAGAAAACAATGCTCTTCAACTGAATCCACAGAAATGCCAAGTCATGTGTATCTCACGTCGTAAAAATAAACCTTCTGCAACCTATTTTGTGTTAAATACACAGCTCTCCCAAGTCCAGTCTCCGCCTTCTTGGAGTTCAAATTGCTGCTGACCTTACTTGGAATGAACACGTTTCTATTGTTACCAAAAAGTGCAATAAATTGCTAGGATTTCTTAGAACTGTTGTTGGCAAGTAGGACCAAAATATTCTTCTCACATTGTATCGTTCACAAGTCTTGCCCATTATTGATTTTTGTTCTCCTGCCTGGTTTTTATATCGCAAGAATCACATAAATTGTTTGGAAAACATTCAAAGACGGGCAAGTAGATACATCTTGGGTCAAAAAAGGGGGGAACAATCGTACAGTGAGCATTTACAGCAGCTTAATCTAATGGATTTGAATAACCGTAGAAATTATTTATCTATCTGCTTTGCATGTAGTTGTATTACCAATTGTAGTACATTTGATTTCAGTAATTGGTCAATTAATAGTCGTCATACTGAGGATCTTTTTAACCACCACATCACACCAAAAACTGACAGTTTCAAGCATTGTATATCTGTTAATTTCCCTCCGTTGTGGTCTGGGGTTCCAAAATCAATTAGGGAATATTTCATTCTCAACACTGGCAGCAATTCTTTTAAAAAACACCTCAAAAAGTATTTTACACAATTGAGTATTGAAGAGATGGACTCATAACTAATATTTGTGCAATTTTTATAATTTTGTATTTTATAATGTATTTCATTTACAAGTTTCTTGCTTCCCCCTCAGTGGCCCACTTCCTAGTCTGTGAGTATGAGCATGCGTGTGTGTGGTGCATGTGGTGTGTGTGGGTGTGTGTGTTTGTGTGCGCCGCACAGTAGCGTGTAGGCGTTGTGTGTTTGTGGGGTAATACCGCTGGAAGGGGGCCAGAGTGTGAAATAACCTTTAGTGTGACAATTTTAAATGTCATGTGTTGGTATTTGCCTGGCTCAGTGGGTTTGGTTGAGTTAACCCCCCCTCTGGTGCAGCACCTTGTTGCTTCTGACTCACCAGGCTACCTACGTGCCACCTTAATTTTTATGTTCCTTCATCTGCTTTATTGTACATATTTCTGGATGTAGTTTTATACCAAATGTTTAAATAAATAAATAAATAAATGATTGCTGAAGCTATAGTGAGATAAACCCAATTCTGGCCGGAACCTGCCTTGATTTCCAGACCTAATGTCTTGCCTCTAGGCTGTTTTTCAATGAAACTGCAACCGATATCAGCTGGTCTGCCCACACAAGTTTGTCGACGAGAGGTCAGTAATTGCCAATCTTTACCGCTAAAGTCCTTGGTGTGCGAGGCCCAGGAAATTGTCTAGCACGGGTCCGGTTAAAGGGCTTGGTGTGCATTCACATGCAAATCACCATCATATAATTGGCACATAATGACGCGTTTCTCTGTAATAGCTGTATTTTACAGACTTTGGGATGGATGTTGACCTTTTCCCATGATGCATCTGAAAAACACAGCCTCTCCGAGGCAATCATTGGTGGCGCACCGCATTTAGAATAGCGAGAATTTCCTTTTGAGTAGCTCTCTCAGTTCCATGGTGTTAAAATATGGTCACCGATCATTTACCCTCAATCCTCCATACCCTTCTGCACAGAAAAAAAATCATCATTGGTTTTTGTTGTGTAGTCAAACAATAGTTAACTCTATACCTGGGAACCAGGGGCCCGTTCCCCAAATTCTTGCATAATCCCACTTGTATACTAACTCGTATGTCCTACTTAACAGACCTTTTCATACCAGTTACGCAGTGCTTTAGACAAATTGGTCCATTCAGGTATGACATAGTATGCACATAGATTTACGACCCCTGGACTTGAAGTAGCTCAGATTCGCTTCAGTGGTTTCATTGTTATAGCGCAGTGAAGCTGAACCATTGCTAAAGCTAGTGAGACATAGGCGATTCTGGCCGGAACATGCCCTTGATTTCTAGACAAATTAACTGTCTCGCCTCTCGGGCCATTTTTCAGTGAAACTGTACGTAACCCGTAATCATCTGGTCTGCCCACAAAGTTATGCTGGCTGCACATAACCACAGGCCAATCTTTACTCATAATATCCTTTGTATGGGAGGCCCAGGAAATTGCCTAGCATGGGTTCAGGTAAAGAGTTAAATTTTAAGGGGAAATATTAAGATCACCCTCCTTAATCCACCATAATCATGTACCCATTGTGTTATTGTGTTAACATTTTTGGTCACGTTTGTTCTCCTCACAGTAACTGCTGTACATTATGCCATTTGTTCTACCAGAACGTGATTGTGTATGTCCCAGGTGGTGCAGGGATCCTGGCATTAATTGCTTTATTTACACTAGCACCAAGAACAATAGGACATAGATCCGGGAAGAAAGCAGGTAACTAGCCAAACAAATGCCAATTGTGTAGATGCTTGTACATGTATGCCCATCTTTTTGATGGATTGTATCTCATTTAATAGCAAAATCAATGTAAATTTTATTGTGTCACATTTCTCCAGGAATTAGACATTGATTTAATTCTGTACGGGGTTTAGTTTTCATTTTATAACAAATTGTTCGGTCTATAGGTACCAATTTCTTGTGCCAGGCTAGTGGTGTATCACATGCCTCCATATTGAACACAATTCATCGGGTATATTACATATATTAAAGCAACAATGGCACATTTTTTGAAGAGCGCCCCCAATTTTCAAAAGTTGATATTTTGGCACAGTTACGTTTGTAATGTCTAGGAAACTATACATGCGAACGGGAATGCTAAGAAATGCGTATTTATCATAAAATAAGCGATTTTGTAATTAGAATTGGGATCCCAGATTGGACTTAGGCAGAGCTGGAAATGCTTCGTTTATGTCCGTCCATGATTAAAAAGGGCCACCTCGAGAAGATAACCTCTAACTTGACTTGCCTGAACCAATAAAACAACTAATGGATGAGCGTAGACACGTACATGGCGCTATTTCCCGGCTATTTCACATTGGAAGGTTGTTTCCAGCAGCCGTTGAATTATTATCGGGATCCCCGATAATAATTATTCTAATTACAAAATTCATTAGTTTGTGACACACAGACATTTCGAGCTTAACCATTAAATAAAAGGTGGATAGTTCACTTGCCAGTTACCAATGCAACCGTTTTTTGAAAAATTGGGGGCGCTCTTCAAAAAAATGTGCTAATATTGCTTTAACAGCTGCAAATTTTAATCATTTTTACAAAACTTAGTAAAGATGAACTATACCAACTTCTACAAGCTTACCAATTTTCAAAGATGATCTTTGCCATTTTTAATGGCTGTTGAGAACATAGACTTAGGTGTTTTACATATAGTGATGGAAGCTATAAGCCGATTTTTTCCCAAAGTATTTTGAGCATTTTTATGCAATTATCACAAAGCTCTAAGAGTACCAAATTCAATATTGATGTTATTTTTAAAAGTTTGCCATTTTTGACTGATGTTGAGAACAGAGACTTTGGTGTTTTACATAGCAACAGAAGATAAGCACTTTAACAAAAGTATTTTGAGCATTTTTTTAAAAATTAAATTATTAAAATTACTATACAAACAAAATGTGAAATAATGATTTCTGATGTTATTACAGGAAATGTTCTTAATATTGAAAGTTCAACCCTAGCCATTGAGATTTATTTTTGTGTCTCCTGCATTATAATGCAGGGAGGCACGTACTTATTCAATTCTGTAGGTCTGTCATGTGTTTGTGTGTTCAAGTTTTGGTTAACCTTTTCAAATTGCTCATACATAGACACCTTAACTCTAATTGCCACCAAACTCAATTCTTTGGTGCACGTTGTGTGCTTAATCACTGCTGGATGGAGTAAATGAGAGATAAACATCGTCAAGAGATGTGCGATGTTCTATTGTCAAAAAGCTTGTCCCAAAGTCTCATAAAAGTTTTAAGGTGAAAAAAAAGCAAAAAATATGCATTCCACATAGTCATTGAATGTTAGTAAGCTTTATTGAGACGAACCTTTATGGTAGCCTAGCTAATATGGTAATGTCTTGTTTGTTGATTTTTAATAAATTGGGTATGTGGGCTTTTTTACTTAAATCAGATGTCAACGAACCAGAAGAAGGTAATAATATGAAGCCATTTTGAAATGAGCTGCCATTTCGCTTCAAATTTAAAAAAAATAAACACACAAAAGCCCACAAAACAAAGCAAATGATCTGGCACTTATATCTTTTTGGTTATTTTTATTGATTCATACACGATATAGTTTCATTATGAGTACTTCATTGTACCTTTAAGGCTTACATGCAGCAGTCATGCATTCATTTTTTTTGTTGCCGTCTTTGTTCGCTCTTGTAATTACACCTGCACCTGCGGTGTCGGTGCTTGCACGCCAACTTTACTGCCATGACCAGGTGAAATAGAGTATAGATGTAGCAGGGATGGTCATTTGGCCTTAAAGGGGAACTAAACCTTAAAAGAGCAACAAGCTTATGTTTATATATACTCCATTTAGGAGTAATTTCTCTCTCTCAAACCCATTCCCTCTCAAAATTAAAAGTATTAATTAGGTGTTCGTAGGTAAAATGTGAATCCATTTTGACTTAGGATGACGTAGCCTGGGCCCACCAGTGCGGGCAAAGTACGGCGGTCCGGTAAGTACGTAATTCCTGTTTCTTAATTAAAAAAAAAAGTTGGCGTGGTGTTTGAAAATTCTCAAGACTGGAATAATACCGAAAGGCATTGTAGGAAAAATGGATTCGCCCGTAGAGATTGCGTGTTAACTTTTCCGTGTCTGCGATTCAATTTTCTCGCTAGGTTCTATAGGTTCAGACCCAATTACGATACATATTTAAATCATAACATAGTAACAGACCCTCTGATGCCAAAACTTCCATAGAACCCCTCCGTTTTCCGGAGATATTTGAGATTTAGTTTCATTTACACACATTCTCTATGATGGACTGATAACGTTAATCTCTCGCGCAGTACCAATTTAGATAATATCTTTCGCAGTCTGTGACACAGACTACACACTTTCCGGAACGCCGTACGGGCAAAGTGACCATGCAGGCCTCCTATATTATGAAACACATGTTAACATCAAAACATTATTCTTAGTGATGAATGGCTGCTATTCAAGACATTCCATGTGCATTTCATTGCCAGAAAATCAATTGTTATAGACAGGTGCACATTGCATTGCCATGTGTGGACCGGATATCTTATTGGATTATAAAGTGAGTCAAATAGAAAATCGTTTATTTTCCGTGAAAAGTGAATGGTCCAATGAATGGCAGAAATACATTTTCAGTCAGGTTTTTTTTTTGCTAATACAGTGTAGAAGTACTACGCTCACTGGTAGTAGTAGTAAAACCAAAGTTTTAAATCCGGTTTTGTCCCCGTAAACGAGGGTGGCCGGATTCACCTAACACTCGCAGCAACCGCCCTGACTCCTTCCTTCCACTTCACCCGATTCAATGCATCCTCCATCCTCAACCCAACCCTCCTACTCTCCTCCACTTGCTTCTTCCATGTCTTCTTTGGACGTCCCCTCCTCCTCAAACCTCCCACCTCAAATTCAAAAGCCCTTCTTAAAACATGCACGTCATCCTTCCTCAACACATGCCCATACCAACGTACACTATTCGCCTTCGCCAACCGGTCCATCGCCTCTTCCAAACCCAACATCTGCATCAAGTCCTCAGTCTTCATCCTACCCATCAACTTCACACCACACATCGCTCTCATTGTTCTCTCTGTCCTCCTCAGAATCCCCATCTCATTTTCTCTCAGACACCACGTCTTGCTCCCATACAACATCACTGATCTCACACAACTCTTATACACCATTCCTTTCATCTTCAAGGATATCTTTTCCCTTGCATTCCACATTCCCTAAACTTCACCCACCCCATACCTCACTCTAGCTGTCACAGCCACCTCACATCCACCACCCCCACTAACCTTGTCCCCAAGGTATGTGAACTCCTTCACAGACTCCACCTCATCACACAATCTTTCCTCCTATTCCACCATCCCTCCAGCTCGCTTTCTCGTATCTTCCGCACATAAAATCTCTTGCCAAACTGGGATCAAAGAAATTAATCCTACTTATTAGGCAATTGAGTTTGAGCAAACGCATACATCTCTATATAACATCTGAATGCGTGCCTTTTAAAACACATGGAATGTTTTGAATAGCCTCAATTCGCCATCACAAAGAAATATTTTAGTGTTTACATGTGTTTCAATGTAGGACAACTGTATGACTGTTTCACCGGCACTCTTTGGTGGGCCCGGGCTACGTCATCAAATGTCAAAATGGATACACCCATAAACACTGAATTAATACTTTTATTTTTAGAGGGAATAGATTTGAGAGACTGAAACTATTTCTATTCGAATGGTCATATATGTATATAAACATATGCTGATCGAATAGTTAGGGTTTTGTTCTCCTTTAAAGGTGTATTTCTTGATCTTAGAACCTCATTTTTGTTTATGGTTCACTAGATATGCAGAAGAAAAAGTTTTTTCAAAAATTTCCAAAAGTTTTTTTTTTTTTTTTTTTAAGTTATGAGCAAATGTTTATTTCACGGTGCCCCATATAGGCTACTGTGTTGTAATTTCTGTCCATTTACAGACAGAAAATACAAAATTGCCAATTTCTTCAAGAGTAGATCCAATTTGCAGGTAAGATTAGGTACACATACTATACTTAGGTCAACGATTCAGATGATATAAAAATCTCAACTTTATTGAGGTAAGTCGGGGGTGGGGACAATGGGTCACAAAATGACCCTTAAATATGGTGTCGGTTTTCAAAAGGGTCATGGCAGCCATTCTTGGTTTAAAGAATTCCGTCAGGAAAGTGGTTTAATTTAGGTGAAAGGTATCTCAAATGATTGATCTCATAAGGAATCAGAAAATATTTTACTTTGACATATTGTGATGTTAGTTTCCGAGATAGGGTGAAAATGTGATAAAGGTCATTGAATTTTGATTTAGTGTGTACAGGGGGCCTAACTTTCCAAAATGCATGGATCTTGGCCAAAATTGGTTGTAAGTTGTTGGTATGAGATGAGCAATCAAAAAGTACAGTTTACAATATCTAGGATATAAGGTGTAAAATGTGGTGAAAGTTACCTCTTGTCAAATTGGCGTTGTTTGTATGGAATTAGGGACTAGTTGTTCTCTTTCATAAACAATAAACCAAAACGAAAGATCTGAAATCATGGAAACTAAATTTCTGGCAGTGTAGTATCTAGTCCCTTAAGCTCCTTATGACACCAGGTTGAATTACTCACTAAGGCTGTACATAAAATAATTTCAAGCAAAAAGCTATTTTATTGACAGGCACACTTAAAAATGCACAACCACCCATGATTGTAATGAATATGAACATCGACAAATTATAAGAGCAAAAATGATAGGACAACAATTAAGCAGGGCCAGCTTCTCACTTTTCTGTGAACATCACAACCCTTTGAAGCAGTCACACTTACATGGATACGCAATGCAGAATAACACACATGCACATTAAAGGAATATGGCTTGGTTTATGGATCCTTGGTTTATGCAGATAGTAATGACTATTCAATATCTAAGGTTGAGCCAAAAAAGGTGGAGGGGATTAAATAAACCATCATCATGGTGTAACCTTTATTATTTTTTGCCTTTGCCACAGTTCATCAGGCAATTTGTACATCTGCCCATTACTTAAAAATGAGGACCACATTTTAGGAGTGCAATGAGGTTTTGCCTTGCAAATAATACTGTTTTAATCCCCCCTCCATGAATATATTCATGTCATTGATTGGTTAAAAGTGCGTCACATGAACCACAAATAGGTTTAAATATTTGCGGAGAAAGAGAGTGAAAGGAGCTCACAGGAAATAGGGAAACCTATGTTCCTAGGGAATAGGCGCCGATTCCCTCTAGCCTCGAACCGTGTAATCAGTCCTTTATCGGTTCTTTCGCGGTGGTCAATACGACTAGCTACGACTGTTGACTTTATGCATGAGAGTGCACAGACACTTACTTGTATTCTCAACTATGTGTACGTTCGTATTTTAGTTATTGCTCTAAAAGCAACTTTGACGCATTGTGAGGCTATTTCGTCGACAACATGGCTGCGTCCAGTTGCAATAACAACCGTGGGAAAACCTTTGCACGGATAGTGAGATTAGAAAAAAATAATTACGTATGTTCTGTCAGGTATTGAGGAGTTGTGTAAATAACACCGGTGATTCCCGCGGTGATTTTTATTTTAAGCCATACGCTGATATGATATTACCGCATGCATCCTGCATGCCATGATGTGCACGGTCAAGGAAACAGAACGGTGAGTAACATGCTACTATGCAGTAAATTTCGGAGTAAATTCTGTACAGACTTCAGCGTCTTTAATTACCGAAAAGGTGTTGATATCTTAAGTGGGCGGACTTTCCAATGCCTAAAAGGCAGTCAATGCTCAAGCTCTTGCCTAGCCTAGCCCTACCTTAGCCTAGGCTAGCCTAACCAGGCTACAGTGTACAGTACAGGCAAGGCCTATTTGTTGTTAAGTAGGCCTCAGTCTCAGTTTCACTTTTAACCAATCAGTGAACAAAAAATATATTCATGAAGGATATAAAACAAATATTTAATGATCTTATTCGGGATCTTTGTGGAATCTATTGGTCCCCTCGGTGAACTGGAGGGCGTGGGGTACTATTTCGGTCTCGGGAAAATAGTACCCCACGCCCTCCAGTTCACCTCGGGGGCCAATAGATTCCACAAGATCCCTCATGATCATTAATATTTGTATACTATTAACCCCCTGGGCACAACCTGCCTGTTTCTTTCAGCATCTAAGCACTGTTTTGATTGGTTACTTGGAAGGTAAAATCATGTAATGACCAAATCAGAAATACTTTAAAGGTGTATTTTGTGATCCTAGCACCTCTTTTTTTTCTTTTCTTTTTGTTTTTTTTTGTGTATATGGTTCACTGAATGAGAAAAGGTAGTTTCCAAAATTTAAGTTGATTCTGATGGTGCATTTTGATATTATGAGCAAATGTCAGTTTGTATCACAGTGGCTCATACACCACTGTGTTGTGATTTCTGTCTGTTTACAGACAAACAGGAAACACAAAATTACAAATTTCTTCCAGATTAGATCGAATTTACATGCAAGATTAGGCACACATACTATTAGGCCAATGGTTCAGATGATACAAAAATCTCAACTTTTTTAACACTTAAGTGCCTAAGGGGGTGGGGGGAGGTTCCATAGTACCCAAGATTTGTTTTTCGGCGATTTCTCAGTCGTGAAAAATATTTTCGAACTCTAATTTTTTGTAATTGTGTAACTTATCGATGCGCTTCTTTCCATAAAAAATTACTAAAATTTATAGCCCGTTAATGAGATAATTAGCTTGGGTCCCTAGGAACCCCTCCTTAGGCACCAACGGGAGTGTGATTTTAAAAATAAAAATTAGCAAACCCTGTTGCCAGAAATATTTTTCTGCTTATGTATGTTCATATGCATGAAACAAAATTAATTACATAATCAGAAAAAATAATTAACCCTTTATGTGCTGAAAAGAAGCGATTCCATCATCGAGCGACTGCGCGCCATTGCTGTACAAACCTATGGCAAATACGACTGCACCCACAAAAAATACAAGAATGTACAAAATGGTAATGTTTGTGTTAATTATATGTAAATTGGTCCTCCTAGAGCAGATATAAACATCAAAATGATTTGCAATGTGTATGCTGTGGAAGCAGGGTCGCGAAAACATCATGTTACTTTTTGAGCGATTTTGACGCATTTCGAAAACAATGATTTGCCCCTAATTTCCAGACGATAAACTGGAACTCATTTATATTCCACCTTTGGCCTTGTCTTATGCCCCCTCAAAGGTGGTATGTGTTTCATTTGAAAATTCCATCGGGAAAGTGGTTTCCTTAGGGGGGGTTCCATGGACCCCCCCTTAGGCACCAATGTGAGTGATTAAACACCTTAGGCACTTAAGTGTTAAGCAATGCAGGGAACAAGGCTGTGTAGATCATGAAATGCCCCTTTAAGAATGTTGATATGGTTTTCATAGAGACATAGCACTATTTTGATTGGTTGCTCAGAGGGCTATTTCATGTTGTGTCCTATAATGAACCAATCAGACAGATTGTATCATAGGTGGTAGTGCCCAGGGGATAACCCCCTGAGGTCTACCGGCCAATTTGATTGGTTATACATTGGCTAGATACACCAAATAACCCAATCAAAAACATGTTAAGAAAACCTTAAATGTTTGTACAGATACATGGCAAGTCTATTTTGATTGGTTACTCAGAGGTTATATCATGCTATATCATGTAATGAGCCAATCAGAGATACTGTAAGAAAGGTGGTAGACCTCAGGCTGTTAAACTTGTTTTACTCATTTCACTGTTTAATTATTTTTTGTTCTCTTTCTGCTGTGTACAGTGCCTCTAACCGATGCATCGATAACTTCTGATGAGACTTATGATGAGAATGAAGGTTACACATCTCCACCGCCTGTGGGATCAGTAACGATTCAGATTTAGAAGGTGATGGACTGCTCGGCAAGAGCCCGTTGTCAAACGGAGGACTCAAACATGAGCAACCTTCGAGTTACGGAACTATAAGCCCAACTCCCCAAGAGGTGTGAATGTAAGGCTTATTGCCACAATGCATCAGGGTGTAAAGTAAGAAATACTACACAGTGCAGGAGCTATTTTTTCAGGCATCTTGTGGAGGGAACTGCTATTGGAGCTAGATGTAGGTATCTGCATATATGTGAAGTGCAAATTGGCACACCAGAAAGAGATTTGGCGCTGTCAGTTGCCTGAGAGAGAAAAAAATGCAACTGTTCTGACTTCAAATCAATACATGATGGTTCACCACAGATGAGCAGTGATGTTGGCATTCAAAATAATATGGAAATGGGTACCTACAAGTTACTGGTTTTAGAAATATGCTTTTAATGATCAACTCTGATCAGAGGAATTGGAAGAAGTTCCTTGATTACTTTGCACTCTCTATTCAGTGTGCATAAGTTCTGTGAATGGACAGTGGTCTGCATTATGGTATGTGCACATGTTCATTCTTTTGTTCTAAATGTTATCTTGTTTTAAAATTTGAACAGAGGAGCAGAGGAGCAAGATGGGTGTGCCATACTTCTGAGCATAATTATGTGCATTCTTGTTATGTACTGCACTCTGGATTGAATTGATATAGAATACCTGTTCGATTCTTCTATTCAAAGCATGCATGCAGACAGAACCCCTGTAACCTACATTTATGCATATACCCAGTTATGTCGGATTTTGAGAGCCGACTTCACAGCCCATTTTGTGGTGGATGGTTACAAATGTCTTTCATCTTCACAAAGAAAAAAATAAAATTAGTGTTTATGATTAATTTACTATAGATTATTTTTTGTTTCAACAAAGTCAACTCTTTATAACATCCATATTTATTGTTCAGAAACACACTTCACATTCTGTGTGCTTATCTAGTATACCCCATGGGCACTATACCTGCCATCTTTCGGCATCTAAGCACTATTTTGATTGGTTACCTGGAAGATAATGTAATGAGCAAATCAAATGTACCGTAAGAATGGTGGTATTATTTACACAGATATATAGAAGCAATATTTTGATTGGTACTCAGAGGGCTATCTCATGTTGTGTCCTGTAATGAGCTAGCCAATCAGACACATTGTATCATAGGTGTTAGTTGAAATGGTGGCTGGTCTACCCCTTGCTTAGATCCAGTATAATCTTAATGCTGTTACGCACAATAATTTATTCTGTGGACTATTACTTTCGTGAATGTAGTCAGTAATTGCTGTTTTGATAGCACTTGACCTCTGTTAATTTTAACCATTTATTTCTTACCAATTTAAGAAATAGATGTTGATGTGCAAAATCCTTTGTGATTAAGCACTTGATTGGTTTTTAGTGAAATTACAAAGTACTTTGCATGTCAACATTTCTTTCATTGTAGCAATAAGAATGGCTCTACAGCTTTTTAAAAATTGCTTTATAAACACCTACCCATACCTCTTATATTCATAGACCTGTATAAATGCATGTAGGGTTGTAAAGCAACACAACAAACAGTAAAGAAGGAGTTAGAAAATTTGATGTCATTTGAAATTCTGTTCATGAGGAATGCAGCACACAGTTATTCCATCCCATTGTTGTTGATCAAGAGTAAACTAGCAAATAAGGAAATTCTGCACTTGGAGATCCCTGAAATATGACAGATTTGTCTCTCAAAATGGAATTACACTTGAAGGTTCAACAATATAATGTCAATGGAATTCTCTTATAAAATAGAGCTATTATTGATCAGGAAGGTGAAAAAAGATCACCATGAATTTGACCAAAAAGAAAAAGAAACTGGCCAACCTTGCTATCGACTTTACTCAGTATATTAGTCATAACCAAATTCTTTGTAACAGACTTTTTTTTACTAAATCATTTCAAGTATAAAGACAAATAATGGGAATTATTTAGAAAAAATTGTAATGGGGATAAGTAGCATATCTGAAAATCTCAATCTCAATTCTTTGGACACTGAACTTGCTAAAAATGCTTTTGTTTGATATAACTTTGTTTTGTATGTACGTACATTTTCAAACTACTGTAATCTATTTACAATGTGACATATATGGTTTGGACATCTTGCCCCAAGTTTGGTTGTCATTTTGGGTGAAAAGTATTAATGTGGGAATTGATGGTGTATAATGGTGAAGTGTAATGTATTAAGTATATTTTTGTTTGTTGAGGGTATCTTTGGCCAACTAATTGTAATGATGGCAAAAAGTGCATATGGTTTCCAAAAAACAGTAGCAATGCATTAAAGGGGCACTGGCAATTTCAGAAAACATGATTTTTTTTCAATTTGCTCACTCACAAATGATAGTCTAAGACCTTGAAGATAGAGGTATATTTCACGATAAAAATAACATACCCCAAAACAGATCAGGACTAATAAGAGGGTAAGACATTCAGGTAATTTGTAGGCTACTTTAAGTTTTCCATATTTTAAGCAACAAATTTGTTCATTACATGAATATCATATACTTGTACTCATGACATTAAACACAAAGGTCATAGACAGTCAAACAAGGTGTATGCAGGAAGAATCAACTCTAGCGTGTGTATATCTTGTGTTAATGCCATTCCGCGTCGTCGCTGAATTAATGTCGCGGGTGAAATAACAGATAAAAATATTCTGTTTCCATAAGTGCGCTAATTTGGGCTTAATAATGTCAGGTGAGGGCTATGTATATAAAAATCTTATAACATGCAAAATATCAATTATGAAAAAATCTTAGGGCACACTATTTTCAAATGTGCCAGTGTCTCTTATGTTTGCTTTACCTGTTCCTCCAAAAGACTTTTAAACTTCTACATAGTGTAATACAGGTCAACAAATGCACTACATTGTACAGGGTGTATGCAGCGTAACATTTTGCAATTAAAACTCATAGTAGGCGTAGCCTTAGCGGGGCTTATAGGACTATTGTTATTGGATACATAGAACATAGCTGGCTCCTTGGGAAATTTTTAAAGACACCAAGTTTGTTTTTCATCCTCGTGGTCGTCTCTAGCCGATGGATGCAGTGTTCGTCATGCTATTACAGTGTGATGACCCAGATTTATGAAAATAGGTCGTCAAAACAAACTGGTACCACACAGTGTTTTTGTGCCAGCTATGTGGTCTGGCCTGTAAACAATGTTATGATTTTGAACAAACAAAAATGACATCTTCGGCGGAAAGGCTTGGCTCTAATCAAATGTACTCAGAAAATGTTGGGTTTAAGAAAAAAACAAAAAGGAAAAAAAAAAAAACACAAAAAAAAACTGGTGTACTGGGGATTTTTTTTGTTTGGGGGGGGGAGGTAGTGGTGGACATTGAGGTGACAATGAACGAAAGTGAGGGGGCTGGATTATAGTTTGAGGGAAGGAGCTGGTTAGAATTGTTTTGGTTAGGTATAAGCTTGAAACAAGTAAAGAAAAAACAAAAGTTACCTTGAGTTAAAAACTTCATATGTATTTTCTGCTACATGTACAAATGAATGTGTTTGAATTTATGATAGATTTCATGATGGTACCAGACCACTATTTGAATGACAAGTCTGTTTTGAGGGGGAAAATCACCATTCATTTTTAAATGTATCATTGTAAACAGTGAGGGCCGGTATTCCAAAAAAAGTTGTTTAGTGCGATTTTAAGCTAAGCGAAACGTTACTATGCGAGCTAATGTATCGTTTAAGTAAACGCAATTCCAGAAAGGATTTAAAGTTAAACGCAGTTTTAACTTCGCCAAATGCAAATTCAAAATTTAAAACAGGTACGGGGTAGTTTAAGAAGTGTTTCCGTCAAGTGCGCGGCCCAATGCACTGTCCTATTGACAACGGCAATGGTCATACCATTCTCCGCCCATTTTTGCATCGCCCATTAAACTACACTAACGTTAGCGTCTTTAAATAACGACAATGTTTTACTTGTGTTAAAGCTTCTGTTTAAGCAGCAAATGTTTACAAATATTTAAACGCATTTGCTTAACACAATTTTTAAATACAGTGATTTTAAGCTAACATCCGCGTTTATCTAAACAAGTTTTCCGGAAGACAGGCCTGTATCTTTGCTGTTTTAAACAAATGGATTTCTGCCAAAATGGGACAATTGACCTTTTGGTCCGACAGCATTTTCACCTCAACATTAAGCTCAGAACCCGCACAACATAGGAATGTTCTTTGATCCTTAATTAAATTCTAACAAAAAAAAAAAGTCACGGAAACCTACTTTATTCTATAGTTTTTTGCACCTTTATTTACTTTTAGCAGTGAATTGGTGTTCTGAACCTGTCTTATTACACCTAGTAACCAAATGTCTTGATTTTTGCACTAAGCAATCCTGTTTTAAATACCTTGAGTTGAAATATGAATTTACCTTTAGATGACAATGTTCTTCCACTCAAAATAAGCTCAAAGTAGTCAAAACCAATCAAAAACCACTTACACAATAGAAACTTCTGGTTGCACTCCGTTTAAGTACTAATTAGATTTTAACAATGCTTGTTATTTTTTAGTCGATTTTTCTCTTTGCTTGTTTTGTTTTTGTTTGTTTGGTCTGGAGTGCTATGCTTAAAAAGGTGCAACAGAGAGATTTCAAATAACAAGTGTCCCCCAAAAATTCTGATTTTTAGCACTGGTGTAACGCTTTATATCAAAATAAACCCCGCCAGTAAGGCTTAAGATGAGAACTGTTTCTTGGTAACAAAAATTGTGAAATTTCTAATTTCGTATAGGAGCAAATACGACATTCAGCCTATGTTTTCCTATTGAAATATAAACATACAAAAACATAAAAAGTAAAATTTTGGTTTTCATTTTAAGACGTTATATCTGTCACCTAATAAAAGGTAGTGAATCTACTGAGTCATCTCATCCATAACGAAATCACTACAATATCACAGAAAATTGGATGACTTGAATCTTCCTTGTTGCACCTTTAAGTTTAAGCCTGGGGGCTTGATTTGAGCTTGTTGTGTATGTCCTATTGTCATTTATGCTTATTCCCCTTTCAGCCAGGGCATAAGAAGAGATTTTTTTTCAAAAAAGCAAGCAGCTTATATTATATCACCGTGTAAATATTGCTACTTTTAACTCTGGTAGCTGGTCTACTATATAGCAACGAGTGGTGCATCATGTTTTACAGCTCTTCCTATTCCTACAGGTACACAATCGTGCATTGATAATTTACTGATGAACTCGGACAAGTATGTTGCATGAGGTGTATTTTACGATTGTGCATTCAGAATGTTTTTAAAAGGGGACACTATAACAAAATTATAATTAATGATCATCACAATGCTGAAAAATCATTACACATGAATATGATTAAATTTTTCACATGGTTACTGGTCTGCAGATTTGTCTAATTGGCTGTGTTTTCAGATTGGTGACAAACTTTCTAAAGAAAAGCTTACACATGCAGACTGTGGAAATGTTTTGTTTCTTGTTCATATAAGGGTATATTGGCCGTATGCACGATTCAGCATTTGCATGTAGTGCCTTGAACTGACCTTGGAATAAATGAGATGTTACATAACAATGTATTCACCTCCAAGGTTGTTGAATAACTGATGTGTAAATGTTCACTTTAGGTTGCAGCCAGTTTGAGTTTCTCCATGCTAATGGCAAACCATGCAGAAATTTAATGAGTATCCTTGGAAATTCTGAATCTGAACCATATTCCAATGTGATGGTAATCATGGCTTGACTAAGATGAGATGCCTAAGTGCCTCTTATAACGGTTTTTTTAAAAGAATTAATGATGCACTCATCCAATCTGTGTTGTGAAGAGTATACAAGTTTTAAAAATTAATATAAATATATTTTACTTCCCTTGATAAATCATGTAAGATATTGATTTCCTGTAAGACCACTTCGAGGGTTGACAATCAGAAAGCTACTCAAAAATCTGCTTTGAGAATGTGAATGTTTAATATTTACTTTTTTGTTACTATAACGCCAATCTATTCATACTCAAAATGGTACCCTCTATAAAGCTCATATATGGTACTGGAAGCAAACATTATATAAACATTAGTAAACAAAGAACAATTTTTTAATTATGAACAACAGAATTAAAGAAATTCTTTAATATTTCTTTTAAGTGTGAGTTACGTCCTTCTGATGGTAACTGAAAACGGTAATTCTGTGAGTTACATCTACAATCATGCCTATGATGACACATTATTTCAATCAGATGTTTAAGCATGGTCATCCCTTTGGAATGTGTTAAAAGAAATATCAATATAAGTGGGTAAGAGCTAAAAAGTGTGAAATTTCTGGCAATTGTGCAAGCTATTGAAGCTCCGCTCATTGTTTGGCCAAATACAGTTACCATCAGAAGGTCTTAACTCAGAGTTAAGGCTTTCTGTTTTTATAAACAAAGTGTGCACCTTTGAGATGTGGTGAAGTGTTATTTTGCTTTATGGCAAATAGGAAGTAGACTTGAGTTAAGGGTTCATAGTTTGCAGAATGTAGGTGTTACACATTTTTTTGGTACCAAAACCTCAAAATCACCAAAAGTGAGTTACGTCCTTCCGTTTGTCAACCCCTCGACTTGATTTTCAAGCAATGACATTTCCACATGCTTAGCTAAAGACTAATTGGCACTGTTAAATTGTTGGGTAATCAATTTTCATCACAAGGATCTAATTAAGATTGAATCACTTTGCCCAAATCAATTCCTGCAAGAAGTTGGCTTTTTTCCCATTTGTGAAAGTTATTTTTACAATATGTTGTTACTGTACTCACCATCAATAAAATCGGAATGCTGACAACATGAACAGTCATCTGTGTTGGCACATATTCTATCATATTTTGAATCTTAAATTTCTCTGACTTTGTTTGTGAAAGTTGCTTGAAATCCACAAACATGGAGTATGTTGAGAATGAGTACCTGTCTTGCAGCTGTGAAAGATTTTTTTTATCAATATTCACATTGATTGCAGCTAATTTTGTATTTTTTGTCAAATCCAAATGGCCCCATAGAAATCACACCACCTAAATAAACTAGGTGTAGCAGATGACGTCAGCGCTGAGACAGTGTTGGCGCTCGGAATGTGGCCCTTTGCATAAATAAGGAGTCATAAAAATGTTGATAAGTTGTGTCTTTAAATGAATTTTGGACTAGTAACAAACCATTTGGGTGGTAAAGATTTTGTCTGTGCCATTTTTGTATAATAAAAACTGTGCAATTCTAATTTCTAGTAAAATTTCAAACTAGGTATTGGTGTGTTAAAAACATGATTTGTAGCTCAAAAAATCAGCCTTTATCATATGAATTTTTCGTTTTGTTGAAGAGGTATGGTCCTAATCTTCCAAAACAAAATCCAGTTTTGAAATAACCAGTCCCTTTATAGCCGAGAATTTGACGTTTGATGAGAGACCATTTTGTCTATGGGGAGTCATTTAGTGGTGCGATTCCAACATACGTGCATTATTTTGTACATGCAAATCCTTTTTGTAGGTGATCCATACTGGTTCTGATTTTATCGTTGAGGTATACAAGAGCGTAACCAGTTTCAAAATTTACATAGAGTGCACAGTATTTGTCATTGGTAAAATGTAATTTAAGTATTTTCTTCCACCAACATGCAATTGGATTGAATTTTGCTGACATGTATTTTGTATTTGTTTGTTAATGTAACCAAAGACCAACCGTAATATATATTGCACATTTTTTTTTTTTTTTGTATAGACCAGAATAGTTTCTAAACTTAGATCTTAGATAATTATGAGCTGCAATAGCCTCATCCACCATGGGCACAGTTAAGTGAATGGTACATGTATCTATATTAATATGAACTGACCTTGTGCATTCATAGTATCATCACAATTCATATTAAAAAAACAAGGGTGCATTTATTAAACATACTTGTGAATGTAAGTTAATGAACTGTGCCATGGGATTGAGACTATTGGCTCATAGTGCATGTATATAATGACAGCACTTTTGCTGAATATTTTGTATCGCTACCAAACAGTACTGAAGTTGTTCGGGTTTGTAAAATTATTATGTAAAGTAAATATAAAGATATTTTAAAGAGCTTATATATATTTTGTGTTTGTACATTTTTTCTCTCATTTTGTATGAGGGCTATTCCTTTGATCTTACAGGATTCGTTGTATTGGTTCTGATTGCACCTTTGACGTCATATTTCAAAAAAATTGGGAGTGGCACTGATATAAAAATAACACTCATGTACATGAGGTATACAATATAGTAATTAAATGATATCGCTCTGTATACAGATCAGAACAGCAGAAATGAATTACAGAATTTAGTATCAGCACAAATTATACATTTGTAGAATTCAGTCTAAAAATATAAACAAGAAAGCCATTTAATTTCAATTAACCTTGGTTCATGTTTACCTCGTATGTAGCGGTGTACATGTATGTGATTGGTCACTACGCGTCACATGACCATGTATACACAAGCATTTATGCATGGCCTCTGTAACAAATGCTGAAAGTTATAAAAAATCATGCAATTTAGGCCAAATTTGATATTCACTTTTGTAAGTAATAGTAAGCAGAGATTATGGTAAACTTGAACCGGAAAACTCAAGGACATAAAGAACGTTCATACTCGAATCCTATGAATGAACCCTAATTTACTATATACAGCACATTTTGCTTACATTGTGTTCGAAAGAATTTTAATCTTCTCAATCTCAAAATAGACTAATTTCCAGAAACACCTACTTTTAAACAAAAGCTGTCAAAATTAATGTTTTCATGAGTGAAAACAAATTATTAGGAACATTGAACTCTACCTCATTTAGAAATGAGTTTCTGTAATGGTGTCACTCATAGTGTTATTTTTAACAGACTATCAAATATGCACTCATCAGGGGCGGATCCAGGAATTCTCGATAGAGGGGGCGCCAAATTCTCCGGCTCGCTGCGCTCGCCGGGTACACCTAGTTAAACAACGCTTGGGCGCCCACAAAAAGTAATTTTTCCTCATCTACACGGCATCCGACGCCGTGTAACATCATTTTTAGAGATCTATAGGGCGCCCTGTGTGGCAAAAAGTCATTTTTCTAGATCTGCAAAGCATCTGACGTCCTATGCGGCGCCCGGCGCCCTATGCTCTGCAAAAAATAGAGGGGGCGCGCGCCGGGTGCGCCCCCCTCTAAATCCGCCCCTGCTCATAACCAATGAAACCCTGTATTGTAACATGGTAAGACCTCTTAATCTAGTAGCATAGCCAGTATGGGTATTTTTTAAGGTAATTTGTCTTTCTAAGACCTACAAACATGAATAAACTGTTTTTAAGTAAAGTACAGTGTTCACCGACCGCATGTGTCATCTGCCATTGTGGTTTGTGAATGTGGAAAGGTCACATGAGTTCTCCGAGGTCACATGAGGTCACATAAGGTTACCGAGGTCACATGAGTTCACCGAGGTCACATGAGGTCACCAACACATGGGACACTATCCAACAACCATTGAATCCAAGTGTCATGAAAATTTTAGGCCCATGACATCTAATGACCTGTAGTAGAAGACCTTTGACCCACTCTTGAGAGGGGGGTTAACTTGTGGGGGCACTCCCAAAGGTCCATTACATGCAAGTGCCATTAAAATGTGTGCATGTATGTAGAAACAGTGGGCAAATTATGTTTAAAGGTGCATCAAGAGATTTCACATAACAAGTGTCCCTAAAAATATGAAAATTCTAATTTCTGCACAAATGTAAAGCTTTCATTAAAAAATATCCACATTTGAAAGGATTAAGATGAGAATTATTTATTTTGTACAAGAATTGTGAAATTTCTAATTTACTGTAGGAGCAAATACTAAATTCAGCTTGTATCAAAAAACTAAGAAAATCAAAATTGCCTTTTGTTTTTTTCTTTCAAAGCATTTCTGTAGCCAAATACAAGATAAGAAATCTATTTGTGTCTTATCTATTATATGAAATAACTACATGACACAATGTATGGATGCCCCAAAATTTCTCATTACACCTTTAACATTTGGGTCAACATTTTTACCACAGACACGGACAGATACACAGACAGACACACAACCAAAGCAATCCCAGACAATGCAATAATAAAATGAGCTTTTATGTAGTGTCTTATTGCCGTAAACAGCACTGTTGGGGGGGGGGGGGGGGGGGGTTTTTTTTTTTTTTTTTTTTTTTTTTTTTTTTTTTTTTTTGGGGGTGCGACGCACCCCCCCCCCCCAAAGTGACAAAGGTCCGCTTTATCATGTTGAAGGTCCGCTTTGTCATTTTGAAGGGCCGATTTGTCCATGTAAGTGTTGTGTTATGCACTGGTCATTACGCATTACTACTATTATACTACTATTATTAAACTGTTTTGTCAACGCCGATGTCTCATTGCGAGCGCAGCGAGCCGAAAAAAAAATTGTTTGTCGCAAAAAAGGTCCACTTCTGGCAAATCCGCCCCCGAAATAAATTCCTCGCTACGGACCTGCCTTTCACCAAAGCGGCCTGGGTTTGATTCCTGGTTGAGCCAGTGTCATATGTGAATTTAGTTGCCAATCCATACTCGTCACGTTTTCTCCGAGAACTTCGGTTTCCTCCATCTAAAATCTGACTACTTCCCATAAATCTTTCCCTGCTGTTTTGGAGGTGTCCCTTGAATTTAATGCATAGCAATATTGGGTTCTGCCTGACAAATGCCAAATGTTATAAATTATTAAAATGTTACCATACTAAATGAAATTTTAAGAAGTTATAATTTTCAGAATTTCATTGAGTGCTTGCTACAAGATGTTGGTGTATGCATCCATGACACTCTGTGTTTTAAACTCATTGGTGAAGGGTGGACAGAATCATCTGAATAAATGTATATTAAACAAAAAAATGTTGAGAATAATCATTATTTTGTTGTATGGTGTGTTCCATGGTACGATGTGAAAGGTGATACTAAACAAAGAAAAACCACTCCTATAAATTTTGTAGAAATTATACTAGATTCAACCCATCGTGTCACCTTTGGAAAGGTACTTGAGGTGACATGATGGAAGGTACTAGAGGTGACACGATGGGTTGAATTATACTGAGGGTTAATGTCTTAATAAGACAATTTGATATTTTCAGAGGAATTGGTCCATTGTCTTGCAGCACCAGGATGATAAACAGTTGTTAGCTTATCGCTCTGAAATTATTTTCCGTAGATAAGCAAACATGTTGGAGTGCAAATCAGCTATAAATTTGATAATTTAAAATTTTTGACCCCATACGGCTTTACCTTAATTGATTTTGGATGTTATTCTATAATTGTAAAAAGACCCACCGGCGACATATATATTTTCACATTAACATTTTTTTTTTTTTTTTTTTTTGTAATAGTACCAGAATTGTTTTCTAAACTTAGATTCTTAGGGATAAATTTATGAGCCTGCAATAGCTTCCTCACACCATGGCACCGTTAATTGAATGGTAAACATGTATCTATATTAATATGAAACTGACCTGTGCATTCAATAGATCATCAACAATTCATACTCAACAACCATGAGTGCAATTTTTTTTTTAAAACATTACTTGCTGAAATGTAAGTTAATGAACGTTGCCATGGGATTTGAGACTATGTTTGTCTCATAGTGGCATGTATATAAGGACAAGCACTTTTGCTTGAATATTTTTGTTTGTAAAAAGAACCAACAGTACTGAAGTTGTGGTCGGTTTTGTAACATTATTTATGTAACGGGTAATATAAGATATTTTTACCAAGAGCCTTTATTCTATTTTTGTGTTTGTACTTTTGTCCTCTCAATTTTGTATGGGACTATTCCTTGGATCTTTACGATTGTGTGTTTGATTTGGTTCTGCTTGCAACCTTTGAACCGTCATATTTTAAAAAAAAATTGGGAGGGCAGCACTGATTAAAAACACACTCAATGTACATGAGTTATCACAATATAGTACTTTAATTAAATGATCTTGCTCCTTATTACAGAGTCATAAACAGCAGAAATGAATTAACGGAATTTAGTTCAGCAACAAATTAATACATTTTATAAGAATTTCGTAATAATATAAACAAGAAAGCCCATTTAATATCCAAGTAACCCTCGTTTGTCCATGTTTTTTACCTCGTTCTGTTAGTGTTTTCCTTTGGGTTCCTACATGTTTGCAATGACCCAATGTATACAACAAGCGTTTTGCATGCTCTGTAACCAATGCTTGAAAGTTTAAAAAAATCATGCAATTTTAGGCCAAATTTTGATTAGTCAAAAATTGTAAGTAATAGTAAGGCAAGATTATGTAAAACTTTTTGAACCGGAAACCACCTGCAAGGGCATAAAGAAACGTTCATACTCCGAATCCTACGACTGAAACCCTAATTTTTACTATATACATCACCTTTTTGCTTACATTGTGTTCCGAAAGAATTTAATCTTCTCAATCTCCCAAATAAGACTAATTTTCCAGAAAACACCTACTTTAACACAAAAATCTGTAAAATTTAATGATTTTTCATGAGTGAAAACCATTTATTAAGGAACATTAACTCTACCTCATTTAGAAATGAAGTTTTCTGTCAAATGGTGTCCACTCCATAGTGTTATTTGTTAACAGATTTTCAAATCATGCCCAACTCAGATGCAGGGGCGGGAATCAGGAAATTCTCGATAGAAAGGGGGGGGCGCCAAATTCTCCGGCTCGCTTTTGGCGCTCCGGGTCGAAAAAAAGCCTGGGTACCACCTATTAAACACTCTTTGGGCCCCACAAGCACAAAATAATTTTTTTTCCCCTCATCTACACTACAGGCGTGACGCCGTGAACGACGTCATTTTTCTAGATCTATAGGGCCGCCCTGTTGGCAAATTGTTCATTTTTTCTAGATCTGCAAAGCATCGTGACGTCCTATGCGGCGCCCCGCGCCCTAATGCCTCTTGCCCACAAAATAGAGGGGAACGCGCAGCCGGGTGCGCCCCCCTCTACATCTATCTGCCCCTGCCGCTAACAATGAAACCCTGGTATTGTAACATGGTAAAGACCTTCTAATCTAGTAGCATGCCAGGTTTATGGGGTATTTTTTTTAAAGGTAATTTTGTACTGTTTAAGACCCTACAAACATGATAAACTGTTTGTTATTTTGAATCAAGTAGCCAGCTTTTCCAACCGAACCGCATTTTGGTCAGTCCCTGGCCATTTTGAGTTTTTGAAATGTTGGAAGTCCCCACTGAGTTTCTCCTAGGTCACATGAGGTCCACATGAGGTCACCAGAGGGTCACCTTAGTTCCCGAGCTCACCATGGAGGTCACCAACAACATGGACACTATCCCAACAACCATTTGATCCAGTGTCCCATGAAAATTTTAGTGCCATGACCATCTAATACTCCTGTAGGTAGAGAGACCTTTGACCCACACTCTTGAAAGGGGGGTTTTAACTTGTGGCAACCTCCAAAAGGACAATTACATGCAAGTGCCATTAAAAACAACATGTGTCGCATGTATGTAGAAGAACGGTGGGCAAATTAATTTTTTTTAAAGTGCAACAAGATATTTTCACCATAACAGGGGTCCACCTACAAATATAAAATCTAATTTCTTTCTGCACAATGTTAAAGTTCATTAAAAAAAATACTCTCACATTATGACAGGATTAATATGAGAATTATTTTACCTTTTGCTACAAGAAATTGTGAATTTCCTAATTTACTGTAGAGCAAATATCTAAATGCAGCTTGTATCGTAAACAGAAAATTATCAAAATTGCCTTTTTTGTTTTTTTGTCTCTTTCTCAAAGCATTCCGTAGCCATATACAAGATAAGAAATCTATTTGTGTCTTATCTATTATAGTTGAAATAATATAACTACATGACACAATGTTGGAGGCCCCCAAAATTTCTCATTACACCTTTGAACCTTTTTTGGTCAACTATTTTACAACAGACCACGGACAGACGTACACAGACACAACAACCAAAGGCAATCCCAGACAATAACAATCATAAAATGACGTTTTTTATTGAGTGTCTTTAATTGCCGTAAACATCACTTGTTGGGGGGGGGGGAGGTTTGGTGGAAGCTGTCGTATCGCCTCACCTTTTACCAGGCTGTGCCAGGGGGGTGTTGGGTGGCGACGCACCCCCCTCCCCCCAAATGACAAAGGTCCTCTTTATCATGTTGATGCCTTTTGTCACCTATCACTCTCAGAAGGGCCGATTTGATCTCCCTTAGCTAAGTGTTGTTGTATGCACCCCCGGGTCATACTGGTCCATTACTCATTACTCACTATTCATACTCACTCTTATGTAAAACTGCTTATTTGGTCAACCCAGCCACGATGTCTCCCTTGCGCGTAGTACGCAGTCTAGCCCAAAAAAGAATTGGTTTTGTCGTCGCAAAAAAAAGGCTTTCCACTTTCTGTCAAATTCCGCCCCCGAAAATTAATCCTCGCGTACGTACCCTGCCCTTTCACCAAAGCGGGCCTGGGTTTTGATTTCCTGGTTATCCAGTGTCATATAACATTATCGTGAATTTAGTGTGCCACGCCATACTCCGTCACGGTTTTTTCCTCCGAGAAACTTTGGTTTCCTCCATCTAAAATCTGACTACTTTTCCCATAAATATTTTTTCCCTGCTGTTTTGGAGTTTGTCCCTTTGAATTTAATGCATAGCAATTATTGGGTTCTGCCTGAACAAATGGCAAATGTTTTTTGTAAATTGATTAAAATGTTACCCAGATACTAATAAATTTTAAGAATTTATATTTTCCAGAATTTCATTGAGTTCTTGCTACTACAAGATGTTGGTTGGGTATGCATCCAGGACAACTCTGGTGTTTTTTTTAAACTCATTTGGTGGAAGGGTGGACAGAATCATCTGAATAAATGTTATTAAACAAAAAAAATTTGAGAATGATCAAATATTTTGTTGTTGGTGTTGTTTCCATGGGTACTATGTTGAAAAGGGTGATAACTAAACAAAGAAAAACCACTCCTATAACTTTTTGTAGAAATTTAACTAGATTCACCCCCCTCGTGTCACCTTTTTGAACGGTACTTTTATGTTCACATGAGGAAAGGGTACTAGAGTTTCACCCACGTGGTTTGAATTAGACTGAGTTTGTATGTCCTTAATAAGACCAATTTGGATATTTTCCGGAAATTGGTTCCCTTGTTCCTTGCAAGCACCCAGGATGATAAACATTTGTTTTAGCTTTATCGCTTTTGAAATTATTTTCCGTCCGTAGATAGCAAACATTTGGAGTCGCAAATCCAGCTATAAAATTTGGAATGAATTTAAATTTTTTACACCCAACCGTGCTTTATTACTTAAATTTGATTTTTGGTATGTTTTTCACAATGTAAAATTAAAAAAACCAAAAAAGAAAAATTAAAAATGTTGTTTTTTTTTTTTACGGCATAAATGGCATGTTAAGCCTTAATAATTCTTGTTTAATTTTTTCCTAGCCCTAACTGTTTTGTTAGCTGAGAAATGAATCTCAGACGTAGACCAATGGACACCAGGATGCTAATAGTTTGAAAGGGATCACCAACTTGGTGCTGCGCAATTTAGTTTTCAAAATACATGATAATAAATGGCACACCATATTAGAGGTATGGTGTCGTGGTTTTCCTAAAACAACCAGCACAACCATTACGTTTTTCATCTGCCCACAAATCAATAATCTTAGCTAGATTGAATGGGCCCAAACTTTCCCAACCAAATTTTGGTTTGCAAATATTTTGAACGGAGGCCAGAAAAAGTGGGGGGCGAGTGTTTCAAAAACATGCAATTTCAATAACCGTTAGTTTTTTAATGCGAGTGTTTAGCATTCCCAAAATGTAAATGCTGAGTTAAAAAGTAAAAAACTTTTGGAACACCACTGAGTGGAACAACAAATGTTTCAACGTTATATTTTTACTGTTTTACCCCATAACCTAAAAAGAGTTTCACTAGTGATGTCATATGTAATCATCAATGGGAATCTTGACCCACCTAAAGTTTTCATGCCCCTATTTTGACTTGGAGTGTTTGTTTTCCACCCTAATATCCACAACTTTTTATATATAGCATTGTATATTGGAAAAACTATGGTAGGCCCAAGATTCACAAGCAAGCTAGATTTGTAAATTCAAGGCTTCACCACGGTCATTTTTTTAGCAAAATGCAAACATCCTATGCGAGATTCTCCATTTGCTTTTTCAAAAACCGCAAAAAAAACTGTTCATTTTTTATATATTTTTATACCCGAAGAAAAACAAATTGCATTAAAAATGTTGCTTTTTTTGTGTGCACAATCTTAGTACAACAGGTACACCAAATGGGCGTCCATCGTTTACTTGTGCTTGTTTCTAAAAAGTGGCCAAGTAAAATTCAATTTTCCCCTAAAACCCACAGGAATCCGACTTCCAAAGAATGGCCTTTGAGTAGGGGAGGACAAGACACCTTTAAACGACTTGCCATCAAGCCCCCACATGAAACATTTTACGGTCGGCCCTGCCGATTTCATTTGCATTTGGGTTTCCATTCAATACTGCCCTCTCGGGTTTTTTCCCCGGGGTTACTCCGGTTTCTCCTGATTCTAAAGGTGATGGGCTTTCTTTTCCTTTCCCTAACATGGTAAATGATAATAACTGAATTGATTATAAAGTATCTTTGTGACATTAAATTAAAGGTGCAACTAAGAGATTTCACATATCAGGTGTCCCCAAAATTTGAAAGTACTGGATTTTACCCCGATGTAAATCTTCCCTCAAAAACTATCCCCATCTGAAAAAATTAGGCTGAGAATGTTTCTTTGGTAAAAAATTTGAATTTCTAATTTCGTATAGTAGCACATACCGAAATTCAGCCTATTGTTTTACATTGAAATGTGAGGCAAATCAAATCACCCTTTTCCTCAATCTTTTAAGACATTTCTGTACTAAATACAAGGTAAGAAATTCTATTAGGTGTCTAATCTATAGCAATCACTATATATTACACAATATTTTGGGTGGCTCAAAATCTCTCGTTTGCACCTTTAAAATGACATGATAGTGTTTATGTGCTGTTAAATACTAACATTTCCTCCTCCACTCCTCTGTCCCAAAGTCAGGATACAGACACAATAAACTATATGGAATGAAGTGTGAAAATGCCTTCAATGAAACGCCCTAAGACAGAGGGCTTGATGACAAAAAGCATGATAGAAAAGCCCTGGATCATTAAGTCTCAGCTTGCAAAGATGAAGTCCTAGGTTAAACAGAAGAAACTTCTCGATCAACAGCAAAAGAAGTTGATACAAGTTCTAATCGTGAAATCTAAGAGAAAAACCCAAGGATGTCGTGACAAAGGTTAAAGGTCTCTCAACAAACGTTGACCAAGCACCACCAGGCACAAAGTCCAACGGAGGTCTATTCCATCCACCATCAGTAGATCAAAAAAAAAACAACCCCAAATTGCAAACTGTCAGAAAAGTAAGGAGGGGAAATTCTAACTGGAATTACTGATTCAAAACAGATGGAGACAAACTATGATGAACTGTACAACAACCAAAATCCTGTTGACAATAAATCACCAATGACTTATAACGCAAATGACTTGTGAGCACCGACGAACCGGCATATCATAACTGCGAGGAGGTCATCAGTGCAATATGAACTTTCTGATGAAAGAATCAGGAGTATACAGTGCTCTCTGGCAAGAGAGCACCATAAAAGCTGCGCTAGAGACAAGCTAGCCGATCTACGATACTAAACGGTATGGAAACAGAAGGTTTTATTCTAGACCGACCTGGGGAAATGCAATCCATAGTCGCCAATCCAGCCTAAAAAAAGGACAATCGCTAGACTTTGGTAATCATAGAGGGATTAGCCTACTCATGCAATACTCCAATGGCTGATCATGCTATTAACTCAGCCCAATGGAAATTGCAACCGATCACCTGCAGACTCCACCTGGAATGGGCAACCGACGCCACTATTGTCAGGTTTTCATGTCCACCTCATGTTCTACAAGTCCACCTAACCATGCGGCTCCAAGCAGACTCTCTACCAACTTATGGTGCACCTGCATTTAGACTCTGGAGGCGACTTTAAAATAGCCATAGCATATAACCTGGGTTACCAGGAAGAACCCAACCCTGATGGAGCTATACCTAGAGGACGGGCCTCAAAATCCGGTTACAACTTCTACAATAGGTAATCTACAGTAGCGACCCCTAACCAAGCAACCAGAAACTTTCAACTCTGGAAGGTGGAATAGCGTCTATCAAACCCGTGACCTTGCAAACCTGGACCCATGCTCCATTCACCGTACTGTTCCCGACCACTTCCCGAAGTCCCAACACTGACCATCACTGATCGCTAAGGAGAACCTTGCTAAGCCTATACCAACAATGCCAGTGAAAAGGTGGAACTTCCGCAAGGCCACTGGACCAGTTCAAGAACCTGGTGTATTCAGAAGATGCGCAAGCCTCCCTCCGACAACACCTTCCTCCAACCTGGCCCATTCTTGACACAGCACTGTGTCGAGCTTCTTTATTAATATAGCAAAGAAGACCATTTCCACGTGGCTGCCGTCGCAGTTATATCCAATACTGCGATGAGGAATGTGACACTGCTTTACAATGATATTCCTGATTCGAACACCGGGGAAGGAAGCTTTCATCCAAGGTTCCGATCTCGACCATTGGTTTTGGACAGGAAACGCTGTGAGCGGTTGAGGAGGAGACGTCCAAAGAATCACTTCGCCCACTGAAGACATAAACAGTCTCGCCTCACCGGCAGAATTTCCACAACCATCGAAATGTCCAGATTGACTGCCAACTCAATTGTTGAATAACTCCTTCGCAAATGGGCTGGCTTCAGAACATTGCTAAGGATCACAACACCCTCGCTCTGTCAAAAAAGGGATCACCAAACTTCGTCGAGCCCCTGGCGTTGACGGGTCACTTTCAACAATCCTTCTCACTAGATGAGGCTTACGCTCTGCTGATCAGCCAACTAAAGATGGAAAGGCCCAGGGCCTGATAACCATTCCAGCAGAGTTCATGATGCCAATGCGCTGCCCACGATGTCTTAGATGGCTTCCAGGAGTTTAACACATGTTGCCTTACCACCAGAGTCCTTACCCAAGTTCTGGAGGAGAGCTACTATCATCGCACTCTGCCCTAACCCAAACCAAACAAGCCCTGTCGACAACCCTTAGAACTACGGCCCAATATCCCTACTACACTACTGTGTTTCCCCTTCAAACTAAAAACTCCTTGAGAGGATGATCATAGGCCCTCGGGCTTGGAGCCCGTCGTCGATCCCCATCTGCCTGATCTAACAAACATGATTTCGCCGTGGCCGGAGCACTGTCCATCAGATGTAAAACTCCCAGAATGTATATTGAGGAAATAAGCTTTGAAAAGCGCAGTAAAGCAGGCATCATCTTGGTGACCTTACTGCAGCATACGACACCGTGTGGCACCATGGCACTACACTCAAGCTTCTCAAGACCATCCCGATCGTCGTCTTGTACAATTCATATGTAACTGCTTGCAACCGCCAGCTTTATTCTCAAGACCCAGTGATGGGCATTATTAGTCGCGTCTGCGGTCGTCTTAGGAACGTAGTACCAACAAGGACTCTGTACTGGCTCCTATGTTGTCACCTTGTATATCAGCGATTCACCTCACAACACATCTAGACAATATGCTACGCCGACGAATCTTGCCGCGCTCCACTCGGACGCAACTGGACAGAAGTAAAAGCACACTTACTACAGACCATGTCGTCCTACTTTCAACATATCTCAAGACCTGGAAACTGAAGCTAGAGCGAAGCTAAGACCACCGTCTACTCTGCCTATCCCACCTCAACACCACTAGGCTCACTCGCCAGCTTCAACTCAACCTGAATGTGATCGCCTCGTGTCATACAATCCTACACACCAACCTACTTTGGTAGTGACTCGACCGGGCAACTTACTTAGCCGGCAGCACATCGAGTCCGTATGCGCCAGGGTATCTTCGAGGAACAACCTTCTCCTTGTACCACCTTCGCTGGATCTTCATGGGGTTCTCAGCCCAACGTACCTACTACCCCTGCCTTGGCTCTATTCACAGCACTGCTGAATAGTACCTGGTGCCTCGCATGGTGCAACAGCGCTCACACCAAATGAACTGACACAGTACTCAAGAACCTTGAGAACCATCACTGGCTGGCCTCGCGTCCTACTTCCATGCTGATATCCTGACCATTGCTTTCAGGCATTGCACCTGCCGTACTTCGGAGAGAACACCACACACGCATAAACTAGTGATAAGGGCGCCCCTGCCGGACAACAAGCACCTGCTAGCAGAAAGCACTGTCAAAGAATCACACAACTCGGTAGACAGAGACGGCGCTCTCAAAGGGCCGACATTTATGGCCGACAACCGGCTGCTTACTCTTCCCTCTCTCCAGTTCCCACCTTGTCAACATCTGCAGACATTGAATCTGCCGGGGGGGCCGTGGAAAATCCTGCCTGGCTAGAATAAACCCAACGGAAGACGTCAATGATCAACTCTCTACTACACCTAAGACCGAACTACACCTGGCAGCAATCTCCCACTACGCAAGGAATGGGTTCACCTTAAACCGCATTCGCACAGGGTCGGTTGCGCTTCAATAGCAATATGCACCGTATGGGGCTGCGGCCACCGCCAACCTGCCAATGTGGTTCTCCATCACAGACTGCGGAATCACATTTCTCAATGCAGTGCCCTACCTGTCGTCACCGGTGGACAACACTTTCTCAACCCAACCAATCACACAGTGAGTTGGCTCCTAGCCTTACACATATTTATCTAGCTGCCTGCATACGCAAGAAAAGAAGTAATAAATGAACAGGGAAGGTTCTGTCAGAAACTCAAGCCGGATTTAGACTGGAAGATCAACACAGACCAAGCGTTTTTTACCCTCATTCAGAATCATGAAAACTCTTGGAAAGGAAAAAAAAGGCTTGTTCTGCTGCTACATAGACCTTTCCAAAACCTTTGATTCAGTGTGAACAGAAGGACTGTGGAAAGCCCTTGGATTTTTCGGATTTTCAACAAAACATCAGCGTCAAAATGCCTTATATAAGAAATCTATGAGTGCAGTGACCGGTCAAATTGGGGAGCTGACAGGAATGGTTTACGCACCTAGTAGGAGTACGGCAGGATGCGTAATTTCCACCGCCCAACTCTTTATTACTCCATTATACTGCTGGAACTTGTCATGGCATATCCCTGACAATATATTGACATTGGCGCCAACATCCATGGCCAACTACGCTTTTGCTGTGCGTACATTGGCAACTGTTTCTTGTTGAGAACAAAATAAAAAATTCCTTTACAACGGACAGGGGCCCCGAAGTCCAAGATGGAAAAGGATCATGTAAATGTAAATGGTGAAATGGGTATTATGTAGTCCAAAGTGGGGGTATTAGTTAAGATTAATATATATCTGGTTTTAGTTTTTTGTCCTTCCTGTTATGCCCAACAGTTATCCTATTCTCTCCACACTCTCCGTTTATTTTATTCCATCTTGTATAAACTATGCTGTGGCTCACGAAATGACCCTTAAAGAATATTTGTTCATTTTGATGTTATGCATAAAAACGTTTTCAAATTCTTTACTATCCAACGGTTTGATTGATTTAACTTAAAACCAGACGTTTTAGGTATTTGCTTTTATATAAGGGAGGCCTCGAGGATTTTTATTGGATCAGCCACCTTTAATAATGATGTTCTTAATTTTTTTTTGGTTGCATGCGTAGTAATGTTGATTGATCCTGACTGAAAATACGAACTTGTCGTACATACTATCACACACATTCTACTATAATTACACTTAGGCAGTTGAAAACTGCACTACTTATTGCAATAATTTTTAATTCCGGGAATTATTTACAGTGAGGCAGTTGTTTTTTGGTTGCAAAAATAAACCTGCAGTTAAGTATAGATGTAACTATGTGGTCACCCAGCTTTCGTGTTTAATTGGTTTTCTTGCCAAATTGAAAGCGACCTTTGCCCTGTGTGTGTGACCTTTCACCTCAGACTTGTTCTTTGCTCAGGTTAGCGGTTCTTTTGGCCAGAGTTTGTGGTTATACGGCATTTCTTCGCAAATTGACCTCTAGATGACTTTTGATTTTTTTGGGTCACCCTGAAACCCTGATAACAAACCCCCGGCTGTTGATTTCTACCTGCATGCCAAACATCAGCTCCATAGGTCAAAGGGCGTCAAAACGCATAGTCCGACAGACAGATCTCATTTTTAGTAAGGCTTTAGTAGTAGGCCTATACATTGCACACGTATACACTTAATTCTTAATAAAATGTCGGAGATTTACGAGTAAATACGGTGGAATGACAGGTAATATGTCATGAAGTAACGGATGTTCTAAGTTTGTATATGAATTGAAATAGTGCAATGTGACGTGGGTGAATTTTACAAAAAATGAGTCTTTGGGTGATAGAGGTAAAATTTAAGAAAATAATAGAGGTCATTGGGTGACAATATTGCTGAAAGTGGGAGCTTTACATTTTGGGGCATATTCCTTATGCTATTTTACCCATTTATTTCCTTATGTAACACATGAAATTCTATAAATCGAAGCTTTAACATAGCAGTTACTATTCTAAACTGAATTCCGAAAAGCCCGTTAAAGGTTCCCGAAACCTGTATACCTACTTTTGACCTCAAACTAGTCCTACAAAATTGATGATAAAACTCCAAAAGTTGATAATTTATTTTCTTTGATGTATTTTCCGGGTGCAGTTTTGGCATTCCTCAAACTAGTCCTACAAAATTGATGATAAAACTCAAGACTTGATAATTTACTTTCTTTGATGTATTTCCGGTGCGGTTTTGACACTAAGTTCGAGAAATTTAATTCGGTTTTCCTGAAAACTGTTAATTTTCACGATGGCGGTCAAGCCTCGTTTGATATAGCAACTCCATATTAAAAATTCAGGATTTTTCGTCAAGATTTCACTTTATCGTGTTAACCAATGGCAACCTCTAAAATCATGATCTCTTGGCCGCTCTCCCTTGTCACTAACGATGAGAGTACATTACGCCCCCTATATATTCATTTTGTTTCATATATCGCCCAGGACGTACAGCATGTGGTGCCATGCCGTGCCAATATACTCATAACGATTTAAAGAAACTGTGAACCAGCAAACCACTAGCAATTCTTTTCTCCAACCTTCGCTAATATCGCCTTGTATTTCTACTCTTTTGAACATTGATATCTTTTTGTAAATGTCCGTTCAGGTTTTCGCTAGGCCTATCTTATTAAGTACATATCCATATGACGTAAAATTGCACATCGTTTGCACTATCACACATATAGATTTTAGAGGATATAAACGGCACAAATATTTTCTGCAACACTGATATTTCAAAAGTAGGTCAAAAAATCCAAGCGAATAGAGCGATCAGCGCGAACGCTGATCGCCCAAAAAGACCTCTTGGATCTGGATCTGGATGATTACTGCATAACACCCCTGGTGGAGTCACACACGCAGGAAGTGGTGTACGCATGAAAGCTGTTTAGATGTAGTCCATTGCTTGTTCTTTGAAGAGTTGGGGGTTTTCAATGGTTGTAATGGGATACGGTAAAGAGTATGGTTGTAATGGGATACGGTAAAGAGTTCCAGTCTATTATTGTCTTAGCAGTCTTTGTTTGTGCCTATGCTCTGGCAGCAATTTTGGTGCTGGTGCCGTGACGGACGCCGGACCGGCTGTAGGAGATCACCCACTGGCAGGGC
>JAMKCH010034917.1:0-15432 GCA_023653785.1 Ophioderma brevispina
GAGATGTGTACAAATGTCTGCAAGCTCCTCTAGCACTTAATTAAATTCCCTGTTTGTACAAGATCCATACTTTAAAGTCGTTTTTAATATGGGAAATGACTGTGTGAAATGTTCATTTTACTGTGTCTATATAGGCGACAGAATTCTGTTAATAAATATACGCATGGCCTGACCGATGGTAAACCAATCATGTTCCCACCTCTTGGACAGCCAGGGTTCACTAGGCGGATCAACTCTTACTATTAAAAGTTTAGCTGAAATCCGAAGCGTTCATTTCTTTATAGAATACCAAACCTATTTTGTTTTCGGACAAAAAAAACCATTAAACCAAAATGCCAAAAAATTAAAGGGACAGCAGGGGAAAAAATCAGAAAAATTCCCGTAGTGGATCTTAAAAAACATAGCCTGTAAGTGGTTGGCTAGAAATCCGTGCATACACATGCATACTATATTTGAATTTGAGCGAATATGGAGCCAAATGAAAGTGTCTATGGCCACATGGCTGGCTCTGGACTGTCGAGTTGGCAGTGAAAATTAGTATTACTGCTCTAATTTGCAGTGGTTGTAAGGCGATCAAGTCTTTGACTTGCGCCAGAAGTGCGTTTCCCAGTCCAAAGAAGTTTAGTGTCCAGGGGTTCGTCCCGCGAAACTAGTCGTAAAAAATCTGGGTACACGTGTTAGTTCCGAAACGTCAGCTAGTCCGACACGTCGCTAGTCCGAAACGTCGCTAGTCCGAACACAGAAAAAATTCTTCTTTAGGGTGGCGTCAGTCCGAAAACCATTTGGGTTCGCTAGTCGAAAAAAAAAGGTGCGCTAGTCCGAATAGAAAAACATGTCATCAGGCCGAACATGCGCTAGTCCGAAAATTTAAATCTGAAAAGCACTGCGCTAGTCCAAATTATATTCGGATGGGCGCTTGTTTTTTCTTCAGCATGAAAAAACACTTCGTTAGTCCGAAATGAAAATGGGTGCGTGAGTCCGAATTGAAAAAAACAACTTCGCTAGTCCGAAAAAGTATTCGGACTAACGAAGTATATGTTATAACAGGGTACTAAACACATGACGCTAGTCGAATCTGAAAAGACACTTGCGTTAGTCGAATTTGAAAAACACTGCGCTAGTCCGAATCTGGGAAACACTGCGCTTGTCCGATGGAAAAAACATGCGCTAGTTCCGAATTTGAAAACACTGCGCTAGTCCGAATCTTGAAAAAAAACAACTGTGCAGTCCGAATTCTGAAAAACACTGCGCTAGTCCGATATTTTCGGACAGCGCAATGTTTTTCAAATTTCGGGGGACTAACGCAGTGATTTTCAGATTTCGGTTTTTAAGCCAACAGTGATTTATGAGTTGTAGTATAGGTTGCTGTATTAACATATTCAACTTAAATGTTGTTATTGACATATATGCAGAATCTATATTATTAAAAGCCAAATTTACCCATGGGTAGCGCCATCGGATTGGGAATGTTATTACGTTTCCTCCTTTGCCCAGGCGTAGCAATCCAGGTCCCGCCCAATCATAAACTTTGCTTTCCCAGCGCGCCGTGGGTAATTTATTAAACATTCGCTGATTTGCCAACCGACGGTATGTTCACCGGCAGTAGTCGCCCAGTCATAACCTCGGCTTTTAGAGCGCGTCGTGCGTAATTTATTTAAACACTTGCTGATTGCCAACGACCAGTATTTAATCACTCTATGGTGATCGCACAGGCCGCGCAGCCGCGGTGTGAAACGAAATCGTAGTGATGGCACGGCGCGCGCATATGGTCGCGTGATCGTCCGTACGAGTCAGAGAAGAGGGTGAAATGTACAAAACAAACCGGTGTAGTTTTTATTGTCCGCCGGAATTTCATAGTCCATCTAAAAGCAGAGAAGGAAATAAAGGAAAGCCTAATTTGTAAGGAGGGGGGAGAGATTGTCAAACAACGAAGAGAGATAGAAGAGAGAGAAAGAGAGGATGAAGAGAAGGAAGATAGATGGTCGAGAGAGAGAGAGAGAGGAGACGGAATGAGAGAGAGAAACAGAATGAGACAGAAAATTGAAATTTGTGGAGGGAGAGGAGAGATGTCGAGGAGAGGACGGAATAAGAAAGAAGGAGTTAATTTGTGAGGGGTATAAGAACTAAGGAAGAAAGCCAGAAAAAACCAGACTAAAAGCAAAACAGAGTAAAAAACAGAAAGGGGAATTTCAAAGTAAAAACAGAATAAGATAACTTAAAAGAGGGGAATTTAAGAGAGGAGAGGGAAACGTAGCTACGGAAGCCAAGAGGACCAGATCGCATGCAGGAAAGAGGGGAGGAGAGCAGAGAGGGGAGAGAGAAATAATAAATAGACAAAGAATAGGAAGAGAAAGAGAAAGAGGAAGCCAGATGAGTGAAAAGACAAAAAAAACGAAATTGAAGTACAATAAACAAAATAAACCGGGCAAAAGCAGAGGAAAAATTTAACAAGAAGGACGAGCCAGAGACACGGGGGAATACCGTATCTAATTGGTAAGGGTCTTTAGGGCGCGAATGAGAGTGAAAATGATTTTGTAGAGGGGAAGATTTGAGGGATATATAAAAAGAAGATGGTATGGTGTGTGTGTGTGTGAGAGAGGAGAGAGAGAGAGAAAAGAAAAAATTGTCATTGTAGAGGGGGAATTTCAAACGCCAGGAGGACAGACCAGTAAAAACAGACAGTAAAAAACAGAAAAAGCGTTCCACAGAGAGGGGGAAGAGAGTAGAGGGAAAAGAAGCTGCGGGGCCCACAGAGGGACCAAATCGGGCCCGCGCCCACCAATCCATGAAAAGATTCATCGTATATTTACGGTGAAAACCGTAAAATAATTAAGTTATTTTCCATTGCAAAATTTAACTACTGACCCGGAATTTTACAGTAAATACCGTAAAACAAACAACAAAAAGGAATGTTTACGGCAAAATTACGTAAAATGACTGTAAAATGTAAAATTTACGGGGTTAGCCATAAAAATACGGTTTAAAATTACTGGCAACTTGCTTGCCAGCATTTTACCCTAAATGCATTTTAAGATTGTAAAAACCAAGTCATTTTATGCGAATTGGTTCCGGTATAACGGACACTACGGGTGTAGGACACGGGAGTAGTTTGAACACCGAAACGTTATTAAAAAAATATACGAAAAGTTTTAACGGGATTAAAACGTTTCCTTGGTTAGAAAATGGTAACTAAACGGAGCACACACGCTATATAACGGAAACTACGAGAAACCGATCTACTAAAAGTGGTTAAGGATGCAGAATGTTGTGTTTCGAGGAATCCTAAACTTCAGGATGATGTTATTTATACGGGGTTTGAGGAGTGTCACCAATTCACATGCGTGTGGTTTCACCGATGTGAGTCGAGGGCTGTGTCACCGGAGGGTTGTATCAGGTGCACTTCTGGCAGTGATCACTTCTGTTTAGTGATCGCTTCCGTTTCAGTGATCGCCTCTTTTTCAATGATTGCTCCCGCAATCACCTAGCGGGAGCCCGCCGCGAAGCGCGGGCCTCTCGCTATGATTATAAATATCGAAACTTTGTAATACTTATCATTTGAAGTGGTGCAAGATTCATTGATTTACATTAAAAACGAGAGACCTATTCGTATAGACGTATACGTATAAATAAGAAGACTGGTTAAATGGAAGAAGGTCATAATGCACGGCGCCTCTCAAAATTGGCAAAATCTAGGTTTTGTGTAACAAAAAAGTATAAGAAAAAGAAAAATTGGCTAAAATATCACACAAAAACGATTCAAAGTGGGGTGTTGTTTGTTACATTTAGAAAAACTTTGGCTTTAGATCCTTATACCAAAACAAAGCAAGCCGTTGTGGGTTTAATTATCGGTCCTCCTGGAGACAATCACTTTTACTCATTTTGAAGTGATCCGTCTCAAATAAGTTCCGATTGCGGATATGATCCTAATGGGTGATGTCAATATGGACTTTTAAAAAAAAGGAAAAGCTTACTTTTTAAGGACTATTTGCGCACCTTAAATTTAGTGTCCTTCGACAACTAATCACCACAGTGTTACTGATTACAACATGTAATTGCATTGATCATATTCTCACTAATAATTCATAGGACGATTTGTCAATCAGGTACCAATCAAGCTTGGTCTTGCGACCCACCTTTTATACCACCCCCACTGTACACAGTAAAATGTCGGAGGTCAAGTAGGTCCAATGCATAGAGTGATAAATGTCAGGTCCACTAAGAATTACAGTGCAGAACTCTTTTGTCCAAATTGTCTTCTATAAATTAGTCTTTAATCTATGAAAGTACCAATGTTAATCATGATGGGAGCGTTCAAAAACTCTTGATGAAATTGCCACCATTAAGGACAGTGTCAAACCCGAGTTTCCGAGTATCATTGCAAAATTTGATTATTGTATGTAAAAGTATACATTTCTATAAAGTAATTGGCCGTGAACCCGATGGGTGCATTAAAATTACTGTAAAACTTTCCGTATTTTGAGAGAAATACTAAAAAAACGTGATTTTGCCCCAAAAGTTCAGACACATAACAAAAACAATTGAATTTCACTGATTTATTATGTTATTTTTTATAAACAAGGACAAATTTGTTAGGAATGGTTTTCTAATTTTTTTAAATGAGCCTACTTTCGAATATTCGGGAAAATGTCAAAAATTGATTTTTTTTATTTTCTTTTCCAAAATTGAGTTACACATTGGAGAAGACTTTAGTTAGAATCGAAAAAATGAAAAAAATTGAGAGAAAGCCGTTCCTAGAGAAGTACCGATTGCTACGTGGGAAAGATAAACTTCCTTTTCACTTCGTTTTTTGGAGTTATCTGTCTGAAAATTTGCAAATTTGGCGAAAAATTGAACATGAGAAAGGAAAATCCGTGGTTTTAGTAAAAAAAGTGACTTTTAACGCCATCAAGCTATCTTTTTCTCAAATAACTTATCGTTGAACTTCAATGGAGTATGTTGTGATGAAAATACATCTTTTGCACTATTGACTCAAACATCTTGTCTCTAACGCCAGAAAGAAATAAGGAAGGAAATTGAAAGTTCATCGGTGCTAAATTACGTCTTTGTTTACATTTTCAAATATTATTTCGTTTTTCCAAGGATGCGTTCGCCGCACAAAAGTACATTTAAAACACGGCGCACGCTTCATTACGCAGCAAAAATCACTGCGAGAAGCGATTCTGTGCGACTTGCGCAACGGCGTGAATGGGATTTAAATTCCCGCCGTAAGACATGTGGTTTTTGTGACTTAAAGTGGTCAAAAATAGCTGTTTTAAATCGGCACAAAATACAGCTCAGGATTTTTTGCAGTGGATAACCTTTGTGGGTTAATGATAGAACCAAATGTTCATTGTTTAAAAATTGGTTGCAAAAATCAGAAATTTGTATAGAAACAAAACACTAAACATTGACCACTGCCCTTAAAACAAATTAGATTGAAGTCCAGCACAGAACCTTGATGGATAGCAAATCTTGAGAAATTAGGAACGGGACCAACTTTTGTTTTAATGTAATTTCAAGAAAAGACCGCTCTAATGTGATCTTATAAAGAGTACTGTAAAAATGCGAAATAAAACAAAAGGGATATTAAACGAGGCCAAGGGGAGTATGTTGATAGTAAGAATTGATATGAACATGAACACAATCCCAAAAAACCTTGCCAACGATTAAAAACACATTTGGCTACAGTACCAGAACCAAAGAAATTGAAATGTCGTTTGGACATAATGAGAGACTTGTTTGGATTCTACCAAGGGGTTGGGTACATCAATACCTTTTACAAAACGGTTGCTAGTAACCTTGTCAAAAAACAATAATTGACACCACCACCACCCACCACCAACAACAACCACCACAACAACAGCAGCAAAACGATGTATAAGGAATCCAAGCGACCCTGAGTCTAGCTCCCTTTTAAGACAGGTTATAAAAGGTTGAAATGAGCGTGGCGTAGCCAGCGGAGAGGGGGGGGGGGGGGCAGGAGCTGGAGCCCCGCGATCGGAACCCTTGCCCCCCCCTCCCCCTGTGCCCCCCCAAATGGACTCCAGTTACACGGAACCTATGAAAAATGGGGAATTTACCCATAATTTTGCCCCGCTGGGGACGAGCTGCCCCCTTCTTTCCCCCTCGATTTGAAAAGTCCAGCGACGCCAATGAAATTGAGGACTTCATGCTGATTAAACGTTTGTTAATTTAATCCGTTACAGTGTCAAAATGTGAATGTCTCTCTATCATGGTCTATAAATGTTAGGTACCACGATGCATTTGTATTCCACTTCTTACAGCAAGTATCGGACTAAGCTATAGCTTAAATGACTACGATGCGAATATGTTTCAAAAGCACAGAAAAAAAGACGGCTCTTTGCACCCAGGACATCTTGTACAGGTGTTTAGCTCGTATATAAAATATTAGGTTACTACAAGGTTCGCAGATCTGAAGTCAAAACGCCACTGAACCGGAAAAGGGAGTACATATAGGATTTTTTTTGGATTAAAATGAAAGATAAATGTTTGAAGTCCCTCCAAAAGTTTTTTACAAGGATTTTACACTTACCGTTTTAAAACTAATAGGCTGATTAACATAAAAATTGCATATTTTTAAAAACTTAGTACTTATACAATTTTGCTCGACCTAAGACGGAAGTTAGTAGTTTTCAACATGCGACTTATTGCCTTGTAGTCCAATATTCACAAAATTTCAACGACATAGTCTGTTCATTTGCAAATGCCATTCGCTCTTGGTAGAAAATTTGCATTAATCATTCCCTAATTTATCGATTTTTTGTCTAGAAATGACCCCCGTATCTTTCCTCCATATCAAACGCAATTACAGTAAATGGTTTATTGCATTAATACACAATGTTCATAAAGTGTGCTCCTAATGCTTTACCGTTCAAGTTAACCTCCTTGCGACAAATATTTGTTCAGAAATTTAACCAAATCAAGACGTGAGTCCAAATCACTGATTTCAACGCGCTGCATGGGATGCGGCACTGGTAATTGATGAAAAGTTACACGGGATTAAGCCACCATGGAATAATCGAAGCTGGTACTCGTTCTTTAGTGAGTTCGTATGCAATGACAGAACACACACTATGCGCAAATTCCAGTGGTGATTGTGCGTCAGGTGGAGTGTCACCCCAGGGGAATGGACAGCGTTTGTTTTTAGTTAGGCAATTAGCCTATCTCGAATGAAAAAGTAATCCAGAAGCTTAATACGGACTATTTTCTGTAATAAATGCAATTTACATTGTGAATTTAAACTCCAATTTTTTTCAAGAACATGTACGAATACTATAAGATCTTAGTTTCTAAACGTGTATGTGGCCTTGAAAAAAATAACTAAAATAACAAAAAATTAAAAAACTGAAAAAAATAAAAAATTAAATTCTTTATTTTAAAAATTTTAGGAAATAACTTTTCCTAGTAAAAAGTACAGAGTTTTGACAAGGGACCTGGTAGACATTTTTCAGGTTGGTATAGACATTTGTTTCCACACTTCGTCATGTGAAAATAATTTCCAAGATTTGAAAAACAGCAAGATACACTGTAAACAATGACAGCGTAAGTTAGAGGAAATTACTGTAAAAAGATGAACAATTTTGTATTGGGAAAAACAGGGAAAAATACATGGCACAAAGCACCGCAGGGGCGAGTGCCATTATGGGTCTGGTCAACTGACCGCAAAGGCATTGATTTTGCCCAATTGCACGAGAGAAACTAAAAATATGCAGACATTCTCCTAATTAATAAAGTAATTACATCAGACAATTTTCAAAAAAAAAAATCCATTGCAGTTGTTCCTGAGAGATGTTTCTACGGAAAAAGATGCACACAACCCGCCAAGAATGAAAAACATCCAACGTCGCGCGTACGTAAACGTTTGAGCACATAGCGTACGCTCATTACCATGAGCACCGGGCAAGAAAATTCAATGCATGATTTTTGTCCAATCCAATTTCTATATCTGTGGTACAATCATATTCTTCCTCTTAATAAAACGTTTATGAATCTAAGATTTTTCAACAAACGATAATTTTTGCAGTGTATAGGCAACAAAAACTTGGTTGCATATCGGATAGGCTATAAGTTTTATTTTTTAAAGTGTTCGTCAGTGCAAAATGGTTGTTTGATTTCACTGTTTTTACAGAATATTGGCGGACCTCATTTGTGAGGATGGTGGCGGCCCTCACATGGAGAAACATTGTATAGGACCATGTTAACATCGTGGTTTTTAGGTAGAGGGTATCCCTATACATTCACAATCTTTGTGTCAAGTCGCCCAAAATATAATGTTTTAAGTGTTTGATTTTGAGTTTATTTTGAGAGATACTGTACTTAGTACAGGACTGTTTGGCAGAATTGACAGTAATACGTAAAATTGAGGATATTTTTACAGTTAGGGTTATGTAGGTTATTGAATGCAGCTCTAATTCAAAATACAATTAACGTCACCGCCCCCCTCCCCATCCGGTATATTTCTCGTTTGTTTGTTTTGTTGCTTTTATTTCTTAAAACTATATATTCTCTTTTTAAATGTTTTCCTTTCATTCATATATAAATTATATAAACGAATTGAAAGACAGGCAGTTTTAATAAATAAGGGGTACACGCATTTATTCTGTAGTTGCTTCTTCAACTTCGAATAGCCCCAGCAACATGTTATTTTCCTATTAGAAGAAGAGACCATTTAAATGAGGGCTTTCGGAAAGTTTACGTAAATAATAATAAAACAAAAATACTTTAGGAAGTTGATAACACCTATTACTGTAGTGGTAACGGTAAATCATTTTACATGTATCTCTTTAAAGTAACCCTTCATACATACTAAAACCACCTTCTTGTCATATGCAGTCTCTAAATATTAAAATGAGGCACAATGGTAATTTTACCCTTTTTTGACCACACGTGAGTCAAACTTTTAACCCCTCTTAAATTAACCGGAGTTTCAGAGATGGACCCGTGTTTTAAATGTGCAAAGGGTTAGATTCTTGGGATTTTGGCCCGAAATCATGCTCCAGGAGCAATATTTTCAATCGTCTCATGGCGGCGCTATTCATTATTATAATGTGCGCTTTTTCCCGTAATGTTTCATTGAAGTATTTACAAAAGAACGATTCCTGCCGGCTCGGATGCGTGGCGTGTGTCTGTTGGCGCTCGTCTTGTTATCCAAAGGTCGGGTGGGTTCGAATCCACCCAGGAAACAAAATTTAGTTTATGTTTTATTTGTATTGTTAGAGTTGGAGATGGAATCATAAAAACATCAGCGTTGTGGATTGAAGTAGAAAAATATTGAATAGCTGCTTATGAGATAATAAGGACTGGTCATGGTCCTGGAGCATGATTTCGGGCCACAATCTCCGACCGTGCAAAGGGTTATACTCTAGTAGAATCTGGTGGTTTGTAGATTATATGTCCAGAGCAAACTCTTCAGGAATCCACTAATTGAAGGGTCAGGAACAATATTTTTTGGTAACATAATTCCCACTGAACCGAAAATGCCGAAATGGCCACGCCCTTTTTTTTGGGAGGTCACGCCCTTTTTGAGCGAAGTTATACGACTGTTCTACAGAAACGTGTTGGACCTAGGAGGTTGCAAGACAACTCAAAATGTGCGCAATGACCACATTATGGGGGGGGTCAGAGTAATACATTTTTTTATATCCAAAGTCTATAGTTATTAAGATAATTGTCAAAAACCGATATCATCATGTTACGCACTACATTGCACAATACAGGCTAAGGTGTCAACAATTACGTATGGCCACTCTTGGATAAGTTATCGGTTTCCTATGAGTAGTATTCCCTACTTATTTGGATTTCTACACTTCCTGCCTTTACTACAGCCACAAAATGTCCACACATTTTATTTTCCTTTTCTCTGCAGGTACACGTTGTGGTACGCATAATGATGTTGGGCATTTGCATGGAGGGGGCAGGTCATCAGGCCGCACGATATGGCAGTATCACTGGTGTTATTTGTTATGCCAACGTCGTGCTTCATACCATTACTGGAGTGGATTTGGTTTGTGGACTGCAGGAGTTGGGCTTGCAACAACATCTTACACTGCATGATAAGCTCGCTTTATGTGTTCTCGCAACGTTGATGAACAGCACACAAGTTGGTTAAAGTTTAGTTCTTTCTTGGAGTTGTGGTACTGCTCCATCGATATTCATCGAAAGTGGAACAGTCGGTCTTCTTAAATCAGACCACAAGGAACATTTTCAGCATTGTTGTCATCTGTGCGGTGACCAATTCTTCTGTACCAAACCCTTCAAGTAGAGAGAGATCCATGGAGCTTTTCAGGCCAGAGGCTTTAGAACACCTGGCTCAGTATACTCGCATCCGCTGAGAGCATGAATAGCTGGGAGACTTGACACCAAACCGTTGTCCAGTTGATCAACCCAAACAGGTGGACGGGTGACTGTTTTCTGTGTTTTCTGCTTGACAAGATTCAACGTACAGCCCTTTGTAGCTGCCAGGTATTGTTGAAGTGGGAGATGAGGTTACAAAATACATATGGGTACGGAGAGTCAACCAAGACTGATTGAATCCCGTGTTTCATAACACAATCATTAATATGGAACATGATATGTCGTCGGCTTCTTCGTGGTTGCTTGAGAGCTCAGGAATCTGTGTTTTCAATGCCCAAGCTAACATATTTCCTGCATTCACCCCAAATACTCCTCCGAAGAAGATCTCTTTGTCCTACTCGACATTCTGCAGCATCCACTTGAAAACATAGTCCAGCAACCGAACTTTGTTCACCATTGAGCTCCAGAACATATCAAGATCAACAGGGAGTTTCTGATTGTCAGACCTAATGGTGATATTGATTTGTTCGGAAGAACTTCTCTCTGCCCGTTCCATTTGCTTGATTGAGGATTTTTGATAAACATCAAAAATAATGTCTATTCGTGTGGACTCGGACCCTGTAGCAAGAATGCTCTTGGAAAGGTTCTCAGCCGAATGTGTGAAGACCCATCCTTTTCATCGGAAGTTTACGCACAAGTGCCATAAAGTCCACCACTGTCATCTGAGCGTCACTCTTGACATTCCTCATGTCCTGTGGAAGTCGACTGACAAGTTCGCTGGCTAAGGAGGCTTTATCGGGCTTCTTCAACTTGATGCCATCCTTACATTCAGTGGTGAGGAACTGGGATGTGCTGATCAACTCATATTTTAAGAGTTCTACCATGCTGTATCCTCTTTCTCTAGCATAGTCAATGTACCTAATCGTTTCTGCAGCATCCTTTTTCGCCACTGATTTCTTCGCTGTGGACTGAGTAGAAGTATATTTCACGAAAACAGTCTTGTGGTTGGTCGGGATTGTATCATGTAAGCGCTTCTCCTTATCCTGAAACCTGGTCTTAACAAACTCTTGATAACTCTTCTCACCAATTTCCATGCATTCAAGTAATCCGACAACAACCTCATGGGGTATGTCAGCTCCAGTAGTGATGTTCTGATGTCTTGTTCCAGCGCTGAACGGATTGTTGATGGATTTTATGTAATCCAGAAGCGTCTTTGCACGAACATGGCCCGTCTTCATAGAACTTGGATTGAACTCATGGTGTAGGCTCAGTTCACTATCATCTTTGTCTGACAAGTTACACCATTCCTGCAGCTGTGTCACATGAAGATTTTTCTCATGTTTTAGGAGATTCCATAAGGCTACAGCTTCTTTCTGTCTAGTCATCCCAATGATACCTCCAGCAACCTTGGCGGGCTTATTGTAACACTTCTCCAATGCCATGTCAAATCCTACGGCACTGCCTCGTCGGAGAGTGTGGTACATCACCCATCCACCATCTATAAAGCATTTGTAGATACCTGGGAACTTCCTTTCTAAGTCTAAGCAATCTTCAAGGAATAGCGTACCCCATCTGCTATAGTTCGTCCTCCCAAATCCGAAGAACAAAGGCATGCACCTTCGTACAGCTGAAACGAAAAGATGCCAATCGCCTTGCCAAATAGAGTGCGTGAGATCTCTAAGGATAGGATACAACTCATCCAGAAACAAGCTCCAATACCTCACATTCTCATTCTCATTACAGGTCGTTTCTTTCCATTCTGTGAAAGACTTCTTCAAGTCTGCATGTAAGATCTTGCTTTCTTCCCAAATTTCTCTGAACTCTGTACTGTCAACATCTAAAGCCTGCTGCATCTTAATTTCCATGGTCTCTATTTGCTGGTCTAATTCACAACTAGTACTGTCCTGGTGAGGGTGAAACGTGTCAAACATAAGAACTGTCATCACCTCTGATACAAGACTCATTGCCTCCTTGCCTTTGCAGTAATGACCTCCAGTCATGACACTATTCTCTACAACAAGTTTGCCGAATGTTTCACTCTCAATAAAAGCCAGATCAATACCAATACAGCCTAAAAACTTCCCAAGGCAAGCGATGACAATCTTCTCCATGTGAAATGGTCCCATTCCAAGGAATATGTTACCAAACTGATCTGGCTTCAACAACTGGATTTCCTTTGCGATCGCGTACACTCCTTCATCAGACCACAATGCCCCTGACGCAGCATTCTTTTGCTTCAAGACATCTTGAAAGTTAATCATGGATGTAAATATTGTTTCCATTTCAGTGGCGACATATGGAAGGATGGGTACAAAAGACGTCTTTGTAACATCAAACTTCAGTGGATCCTGGAGTGCACTCATTGTTGCTGTAAAGCTAGGAAAAGATACTTCCTCGCTATCTGTGTACTTCTGTCTTCCCATACACCAAAGGAAATAATCATCATCAACACTGTGCTTTCGATTATCATTGTATGGTGTAGTTGAAAATGTCTCCGGTATATCACCAGTGCCTTTGACAAGGTGTGACTTCTCAATGACCTGACACGGCAACACATCAGCAAACTTCCTCTTTCCTGGTGGTGTTGAGCAAGATGACATCATAATTTCCTCCGAATTACTCTCTCTCGGCTGGTTCTGAAATATGACTAGAAGAGTGTCGTGACTGGAATCTTTTCCTGAAGCTGTGTTCTCTGTATGGTCAAAATTGTCCATTGCGCCTTGGACAACATGCCGTTCAGAGATCATTGACGACACAGGACATCTGTTGGGTAGGGTATCCTCTACCATCTTTTGGGCCACCAAATAGTCGATCCTCTTCATTGCATCATAAATGATGCCTAAGTTCATCCTATTCATGATGTCGATCAGCTGTCTTGATCTGGACAAGTTGTGGACAGTTTGTGTCAAATTACAGTGAAATGGTGTTTTACTTATTCCAGAACATAATCAATAATGAATAAACTGAAATAGAGTGTCAAATGTCAGGAGCCATTCATCTGTGTTGGTGTTGCTGGTGTTAGGAAACATGTACTTCATGAACTGCATCCATTTTTGTGGACGTTGTAATCTGTAGCGGTTCATTGAAAGCTTAACATCCTCACTTGTACAGTATGTTGCATCCAGACCAAACTTGTAATTCTTACATTCGTTGAGTAGCTCCAGTGCACACTTTTGTGGGCCTGACTTCTCAGACGATCGCAGGGTTTCTATGATGTTACCCAGCAGGAGAGAGCTAGAATAAACCATCTGTGATATCCGTCTGTCATCCGGATAAGCAGATGGTGTCCTTGAAGTACTTGATCAGAAGTACCTTGGTCCGTCTGTTATCTATTTGCAGATCTGTCTCCAAGTTGGCATTGATGAGTTTACGAATGTGGGTAACACTGTAGCTGGTAGTTTTGAAATCAAGACTATCAAACACACATTTGCAGTTTAAGTCAATTGTGGCTTCCTGGTTTGATCGCTCGATATTTTCAAACAATGCATCAACTTGTCTTTTATACTTTAGCAAGTACTGTCTCAAGCAGTTCCAATGATAGAAGACATCTGCAGCAAGCACATCACCGGGTGTATCCAGAAAAACACATCTTGTCTTAACTTCATCCTTGTAAAAGTTTAAAGCATCTACAAACAATGCTGCTCAGTCTGACTCCGAGATACGATACAACACATGCTTCCTATTACCACCAGATTCTCTTGCTCTGTCGCAGATTACACACTTCCTTTCTACATCTCTGCTACTGGAACCAGTACTCTTCTTCCGAATTTTTGGGCTTTATATCTGTCACTGCATTCTCCCTCTCCAACCTCCATATTAACAACTTCAGGCTCACGGGTAGTTTTCACTGATCTCTTCGACTTCAGAATGTAAGTGGAATAGCAAGCTTTCGGCTTTAGATGGTACTTGAATGTGTTGCTGCACATGTTTATTCTCGTCATAACTATCGAATCATGCATTTGTTCTGCTGCCATCCGGATTTTAGCACGACCATCATCAGTTCCTGAAAAATGAGTCGACAAAAGTAAAATCTATATGGTCAAGTGATGATCTTGTAGCACTTCATATTATACATACAATTCACGTAAAATGTTTACTATATGTTATATGTTGTTCCGATGCATTATACACATATGTGATAGTCCTATTAATATATTATGGACTTCGAAGCATAAGAACATTCGTGTCACGATTCACCTATAACTGAATAGTTATGTGGTAGTTAGCCAAGTTGACGGAATATGAACTCTTATCCCTCGTCTTACCAAGGGGGGGGGGGGGGTGTTACCACCTCTGTAACTTTGCTCCGGTGCGCTCAATGTCAAACGCTCACGTAAAAAGCTTCTAGGTAATCGTTCTCTCATCCTTTCTAGTCATCTAAAACTCTCTGTTTATGTAAAACTAGTCATTTGTCATCATTTAGAGCTGAAAACCGCATGAAAATCCGATATTCCTAACTTTTTTAGCGCAAAATTGGATTTTCGCCTATTTTCTGTGGAAAATGCCAATTTCGCCGACTCGCGGACTTTATGACGTCATTGTGATGCCATACTAGGTAGGTTCGTACTTATTTTGGTATCAATGGAAAGAAGAGGACCATAGCTATTCACAGGTATCAAAATCATAAGCATCGGGTGCTTTATAACGAATTCTCGAGGGAGCGCCCACCACCACCCCCCCTTGGTAATCCGTGTTACAAAAAAGGCTTGGTAAGACGAGGGTTAAACTAGAGATTATGTTAAAATTTACCTGCTAACGTTTTTCCCGCTGCAGTGTTGCATATAACGCATGCAGACCAATCACACAATCCTTTGGCTGCTGCCCTTGAGAACTTTAAAGTATCCTGTAAAAAATGTTTTAAATTAATGACAGAAGAAATATTGTTTCAACTGGATTTTATGTGCATAATGCAATTATTATTAAGAACTTTTTCAGATGGATTTAGTGTGCATAATACAACTATTATGTAAAAACCAGTTTCAGATAGATTTGTTTGCATATTGGAGATATTATTTAAACACTTACCATGTTTTATTCACAGGAAGTAGGGATCAAAGTAGAATTACTTGACAATAATGCTTGACTTTAACACTTACACACTTTATCGCCTCCTGAAAT
>JAMKCH010034918.1:0-15058 GCA_023653785.1 Ophioderma brevispina
ATATTTTTCTGAGTAAGGTATTATCTTATTTCGTCTATTAAAAGTGGATCAGTGTATTTTATAACCTGGGCAGCTGCATCTGTTTTGGGGTCATTACATTTCTGTTCTGCAGACAAGACGATGGCCTTAGTCTTATTTATTTATCCAAGATTAAAGGTCTTAAATCTATGTTTTTGAATATCGCCGTTTAGTTTTAAATGTCGACCTAACATCCATAAATGAGGCTCTCAATATACGCCAACGATGCAGTTTTAGTTAAGGTACAGAATTCGATAATATTTGTTACACTGGTCCCCGTTGAAATCTTACAGTTTTGTGTAGAGTTACGGGGACGGTCGTAAGGTCATTAATCCTACTAAATTCTCATTTTAAAAATGGGTCAAAGTAATAGAACTCTGAAAAGGCAACCGTTACTCAAGTTCACTACAATACCCAAAACTTACATCACTGGGTACCCGATCGTCCAACGATGGTGTTGCAAAACGTCGTGTCTTAACAAAAAGAGCTGTAATTTATATACATTCTATGGTGTCAAACATCCTGTTTTCCAGCACTGATTTGTACTCCATAATAGTCAAGTGCTCAACCACTAAAAGTATTGGGGGCGTTAAGAAATACAGTGGACAGTTGGCACAAAAGTATCTAGGCATGTCTTCGATCAGTACTTGTGCCAGTTCGATGAGTACCTGGCAGGATAATCAGAGAGAAGCTCCCTCAATATAGTTGTAACTAGGCTTATGAATTGTCATTTGTCGATGTTGCGTGTACATAAGACGCGGTTTTTCACGATTTATTCTGCTTTCCTCTAAAATTGCAATAACAAGCTTACCTAAAAAATATGAAACACTCCAAATTGGAGGGGGTTGAGTTCGAAGTAGCAAACTCCCAACTAAAATATTCAGACTACTTCAAAGATTTTATTGCATCATATTATCAAAGGTCTTTCAATTGATGATCGAGTTACTATGATAGAAGTGGTCATTTGGCTACGTTTCAAAGCTCAGGGAAAATGTGTTGGACTATTACATAATAACTATTTCTTGTGCAAAATTTTGTTCATGATACAATACATTTAGTTTTGGTAGACAGTGACTTGGTTCTGGTAAGTAAGCACAAAGCTATTATGCCTTTGGAATATACATTTATTTTTTGCTCTTCTTTCTATTTTAATGCACCCTCGATGGAGAAATTGTTTAAAATGACCCCCCCCCCACCCCCAAAGGGAAAGTCACAACTTCGTGAAATAGATATTATCAATGCACATGAGAATAAGCTTCTTTCCCCTCCTTGGGTGAAAGGTGTTTGTATATAGAAAAAAAATCATTTCGCATTGCAAAAACCTACATTAAAAAAAATAAAAAAAATACCCATTTTTTTTTTTTTTTTTTCAAAATATGACCATTTCGTGTTTTTTCAAAGTTTCGGTTTTAGAAAACTTTCACATTTTAAGTATACGATTTGTGAAAATGGTTACACATTAATGCAATGTTCACACAAACCTGGGGCGCTTCTCTCTGTTTACCCTTCCAGCAGGGGGGGGCGGCCAATATAGCGTTCGTTTTTGTGCCGTTTCCCATATGTTTACAACTTAATCACGAAAACTTTACAAATATTCTAAAGAGTCGAAATATTTAATACAATATTTTTCCACTCAAAATCCGTTGGAGTTGAAGAATCATCCGTGTAGTATTTTTTTTGTATGATACCGGTACAAACGGGATCCAGTTTGAACGAGCGAGGCTTGTTTTACCTCATGTTCAAACAGCAACTCGCAGGTTCCACTCGCTATTGGTTATAGCTGCGGACGCATACCAGCCCGGGTGTGAAAGCATATATATATAGTCGTGGGATCTTAGTCCGGGGCTCCATAACGATACGGAATAAATCGTGACTACTGTTGCGAAAGAGTCCCACTGAATCGATTGCGCCTATGGTTCACCATTGTTTCCCGGACTATGAGTACTACGGACAATGATTACTTCTACAAAACCGGTACCAGGTATCCTATGTATGGTGGTATATCTGTAGCAAAACCTCGGCTCATCGTCCGCTCCAGGAGCGCTCCCACGTTTTTTACCATATGGTAGACCAGGTGCGCCTTGGGTTTCATGCGACATTCTACTCTTTACGGATTAACGTCAATACGATATGCAGTTTATTCGTTATAAGACAAGAAGTCAGTTGTTAAAACCCAGCTCACTAAACTTGAACCCACAATGGCGGTCTGAGCGGTCACGGAGCGCTCCATGACCGCTCCATGACCGCACCATGACCGCTCCATATTTATTGGACGCTCCTGGGATCGGAACGATGCGAGGTTTTGCTACAGATTACCACCATCCCCTATGCCACCACCGTGGAATGATTCGTTGACCTGCATGTAGCAATACTCTCATGCCCGGTCTTTAAAAACGATTTGCTGATAGTTTTGCAGGCACATTATTTCACCACCGACTACCCACTCGCCCACTCTCACTGATCTATTTTATAACGGCACAGTGCCTTGCATGATTTGCCGGTCACTGTGCAGGCGTCGTCCAATGAACTTCTTTCGCCTTTTTGCGCTATGAAAATAAGCTTGGCCGCCCTCGCCTGCCTTCCAGGTCCTTTTTAAAGTTTCCAGGTTTTGTGCCATAGTTCATGCTCTTCATGTAACACCTCTCGGGTTAAAGGAAAAAAAACCTGCGCTGGAAGACGTTAAAACCCCAAAATCAAAAGTTGCAGTTTTTGGGAGTTTAATTGGCATTGCAGTGCCTGCGACACTAAAAACGCTGACCACAATCAATATGCAAGTACGCTTTCCTTCGCTCATTCAGTCGGAAACCCTTGCGTAAAAATCATACCCACCTATTATTGCGTTACCACACAGTGACCATTAATTGAATCAAACTTTTATATTAGGACACAAGAGGGAGTTATTTTTTTCCATGCCTTTAATGTATATAAAATACAAACTTTCGCGTTATCGATTAAAGTGTTGCATTTAAATTCTTCTTTTGGGAAGATATCATTATCTAAAAAATAAGATAGTGAAAAATATTCCCTTCCTAACAGTATTTAAGCAGGAAGTATGAAATATTATATGGTTTTAAAAACAATTTAAAACCTAAAAAATTTTTTATAAAATAAGGGGTATTTACAATCCCCTATGTAATTGAGTGGTAACGTTACAACCCAGTATGTAACTTAATTAGAACCCTAACTGCGTAGTTTCTTTTATTATGGATAATCTAACGTTGCTGAAAATGTTGAAATCAGCTTTTTCGAAGTTATCTAAAACCAACAACAATTACATGGGTATCAATGCAAAAATACGAACATCAAACGTGTTAGGAAACGTGAAAAACATAAAGTAAGGCCTTAAGGCGTTCAGAAAATTGCCAGAGTAAGAGAGACATAAAAGCGTCACGAAAATAACCGACCAAACCAGCTTCAAGATGACACCAGCAGACTGCAAGATTCTTGATTACCGTGAAAGTGTTGTGTTTTCAGCAAACTCTCGCTCAAGATCCAATTCATATTGATGGATGGACCGGTTCATTCGTTAGAAGCCACGCGCGATTTACAAACTTTTCTTGTCATGGTTAGTATCGCAAACCGATTTTATTACTGACGACTAATCCTGGACTTTGTGGAGCATTTTCTTCCCATGCAAGAATAAGAACTCAGACTGAGCAGTCTATCTTTAAAATTCAGCAGAACTGAGCGGAATTTGTAGAATGGTTGTTAATTCCATCATCAAAATTACATACTTTGTTGCCATGTAAATTGTTTAACCAGTTCCTATAGCAACAGGTACAATGTTTAAAGTAATAAATGAAATTGACACTTAAAATTGGGAACGGATATAGTGAGATATTTTTAATTGCAATTATGACTCCAGTTCATTGACTCAGAAACAGCTTCTAAGCTCTTCAAAAAAGAACTTAAAATATAGGCCAATGCTATATCTACCACTGAAAGTAACAATTTGGAAAAAGACGGTACCGCCGAGATGTGAATCAAGGGTGTAATGGACCCCGGGCCCGTGGTCCTACGAGCCCATATAAAAAATATAGAACCCGTATAATTTTAAGATTCTAAAATCCCTAGTATGCAACTACGGAGTTGACAACTAAATTGAAATTCATAAAACCTTACTAAGACCCTTGCTAACTAGTTACATACTAGGAAAATCTAGTTGCCAACTAGCTCAATCCTTTGTCTACAGAATTGGGTGCTTTCGGGCGGAATGACCTTGGTTGCAGTGTGGGGAATGTAAATTCAATACATTAAATGACTACCCCTTTGTGTTTGAGTCTGTTCATCCCAGAGCATTAACATGCTTTGGTCACCTGTGAACCATGATCAAAATGATGCCAATATAATTGTAGTAGCTTCCGTATATATAGGCCTGTACACATGAGCAAACCCATACTATATATCGAGAGTTGACAAACAGAAGGACGTAACTCAGCACTGAAAGAAATATTAAAGAATTTCTTTAATTCTGCTGTAATACTGCTTTAAATGTGATGTTTAATATTTTCTACTAAGCAAATCTATTCATTACTCAAAATGTAAACATCTCATAAAGTTCATATATGGTACTGTAAGCAAACATTATATAAACTTTAGTAAACAAAGAACAATTTTAATTATGAACAGCAGAATTAAAGAAATTCTTTAATATTTCTTTCAGTAAGGTTTGATAATTTATTTTCATTTCAAATATATAAGCATTATTTTTGGGCCTGTATTTACACAAGTTCCTCCTCTCCCTTTTCACTGATGCTATTACGGCATTATGTTAATGCAAATGAAAATTGAAGACAAACTTTACTCATTAATACAATTTCACATTAACTATAAATTAATAATTTGTAGCAATAAACTTCAGTGTTAATTGTCTTGTAAAATATTTACAGAAATAATACTAATATTGTTTTCTGCACTGATTTAGTTGCCAACTAGTGAGTTAGAGTTGCTCTGGATCAACTCTAAATTTAGCAAGATAGTCCATAAGCCAGTTTCTGTACGGGCCTTAAAATTCGAGTTTGTTGCACCCACCTGGTGATTAATTTTCCAATGTATCACCTTGAAGGGGGTGTCCCCCTGACTAGGATTAGGTATGTTTCCTCCGTCCCCGAAAGTTGCACAATAGCGCGTACTGCTATTTCAAAATGGCAACCATTGTTTTATGAAACTGCTATTGTTTTTCATTAAGATAGGAATTTTTATCCAGGATTAAACGAAATAATGTTTTACTTTCCTTAAGTGGGCTTAACATTTAAGTTGTCCAAGATGGCCGCCGGTAGGTGGCTCAGGGTTTTAAATGTACCTAATTGCCAAATAAGATGGGTGTAAGAATGATAGTAATATTTTGGAGACCACCAAAAAAGAATATTCAATGGTACTTTGTGTATTACGGACACGATCATAACTCATGATGGCGGCGGTTATTCCCGCTCCGGGTACATAAATCAAGAAAAAACACCACTGCCCATCTTTTTGACATGATAAGAATCATAACGAAAGCTATTGATAACGTTTTCCGCAATTTTCACATCTCGGCACTTCTGGCCATTGCAGACCACTCAACACTACTGTCTGTTCATTAACTTAAGATGTCTTTGTTTTTATTATTCAAAAATACGCACGTTCGAAATCACGAACAGAAGTTGTGTTTGGTAACCTTGGACCTAAGACGTTGTTTTTTACAATGACTAGGAAATGGGACATTTTAAACCTTCAAATCTATGAAATCTAGGTATTTCCTCAACCCTCGTTTTCAAAATGAGCGAATAAAGGGTTGGTAAACCAAATATTAATTACGTTTTGTGGACGGTTTCCATTTACTCCTCTTTGTAGGTTGTAAAATTTCATCGGAGGATACTGTTCAAGATCAATATTGTCCGCTACTGGTACAAGACTAATAATACCAACTTTGCTCAACAGGATCAACTCCGCAACCTTTTTGTTGCAATACAACGAGATGATCGCAGGTGTCACACGGCATTACCTTAATTGAAGACATTACAGGAGAGCCTGGATATTCTTTTGTCGTAACCAATTGAATAAAACAGACAGGGCCTCTATTTAAAAGTATCGGTATTCCATTTCCACGATGGATTATCAAACACCTGAAATCAAAGTAAAGCTCCACGAACCATACATTGTTCGTAGAAACATGCTTTTGAAGCGCCTATTCGTGAATGGGTCTGTCATCAAAGTTTTCAGAGTCAAAAGTCAATATTAACCGACCCAGTTTGTTGTCGTTTGTCATGAAATCAGTTAAATTGAATAACAATCCAAAGAAGAAATCTTTTCAAGTTGAACCATGTGATCTTGTTGGGTCCAATTGATGAGTAACAACTTTTCTTTCGTGATTTTTTCGAAAGCGTATATTTTTTGAAATAATTAATAAAACCGGACATCTAAGTTAATGAACAGACAATAGTTGACGCTGGTAAGGAAATCGAATCTAGGGATGTAGAGAGAGAAGGAGCCGGTGGTACAAGTCCCGAAACAAAGATAACATTTATGTGCTCGAGAACCTTAGGTCACCATATTTAATTTCCTTCTACATATAGACAATTTTTTTTTCACTTCTTCATAAGCATTTTTTTTACTTTTTTTAAAAAAAACAATTTCTATCTCTGGTGTTCACAGTCTTGGTCTCAGTGTCCATTTTATTGATTTTATTTATCAGGTTGATACGACTGGTCGTCCTAGAACTATTATATAGTAGTTTAAACTACGTTATATTGGCACAAAGTAGTAACAGTCTACTATAGTAACGGCACACCTAGACAAGTCAATACCCCCACTTTTAAATATTTTTACATCTTGAAAATGATTTAGGGTCACTTTTAGAAAGTGTGTTTTCAATAACGTCGAAAGATGGGTAGGGCTGCCTTTCTTCCTGTTTTACGTACCTAGAGCGAATATAATTCCACCGCCATATTTTTAAAAACAAGCCTATATAAAATATAATGCCATAAAGTGCTTTGGAGCTCCCAAAATTCAACCGGTTTCTTATTTCAACAATTTGCCATTTTATGTTCATTTAGCAAAATATGCCTCCTTCCGGCGCCATCTTGGACCCTAGATGTTTAAGCCGCCATTATGCAGTTTGAAAACTTGGTTTTCGTGGTAGTCGTGGATATCTGTAATGAAATTATAATGGCGGTTTTACATAAAAACAATGGCAGGGCCATTTTGAAATGGGCAGACACGCTAACGTGCAGATTTTTCGGTGCGAAACATACCTAATCCTAGTCAGGGGACATCCCTTTAAGGTGATATATGGGAAAATTAATCACTAATTGGGTGGAACGAACGGAAATATGAAATGTAGCTTTGGCTAAGATTCTTAGAATACAACTAGCACTAGTAAGGTTTTATGATTCAACTAGTCATACCTAGGCTAGTTGGCAACTAAGTCCCCATTTAGTTCCAACTAGGCTTAGTAGGTTTTAAATGAATTTTGGCCCAGCCCAAATTCCATAAAACCTTGCTAGTTTATGCTGACAACTAAGGCCTAGTAAAATTCTAAAATCGCTAGTATGCAACTACGGGAGTTGACAACTCATTGAAATCATACGACCTTACAAAGAACCTTGCTAACTATTTACATTCTAGGAAAATCTAGTTGCCAACTACTTCAAATCTTTTGTCTACGATTGGGTGCTTTCGGGCCGGAATTGCTGGTTCATTGTGGGAATGTATATTCATGCATTAAATGACTACCCTTTTTGTGTTTGGCGTCTGTTCATCTCAGGCAGTACAACTTGCTTTGATCACCTGTGAACCATTATCAAAATGATTCTAATATAATTGTAGTAGCTTCCTTCTATAATATGCCTGCACGTAGAATTTTTCCGTAAGAAAACAGATTTTTCCGTAAATTTACGGACAATCTAGTTTAGAAAACAATAAAATGTGATGTGATCTGGGAAAAAACCCGCCACATGTCCGCACAGGACAGTTTTGAAAAAAATAAAGAAATAGCTTAAAATTTGTTAATTGTACTTTATTTTTTGTGGATTGGTATAAGGCGTATCTTTTGATGTGTGTATCAAAGCAGAAAGAAGTTAGTCTCGGGCAGTGATAGTAAAACTCAAAATATAAATTTCCCACCATGTGGCGGGTTTCCCAGATCGCATCACCAATAAAACAAAAAAACAATAAAAAAATGTTCATTACTGAAATACTTCAAAATGTCCGGCAGCAAAATTTCCTGTATTCGGTTTTTGTTTTTTGGTATTTTAAATTACGGAATAATCTGTTAAAACACACATTTTTTTTCCACAATATGAGACACATTTCTGTAAATTACTGCTGCAAAGTTCCGTTAATTGACAAAATTTTAAATTTACCGCCTAAAATGCCTGGAAATTCTGCTGCCAGAAATTTCCGTCCATTTTAGACGGAAATTTTGTTCTACAGTGTTTACACATGAGCAAATCTATGAGGTTAACTATTTTCATTTTAATATTAACAGTCATATCATCGTAACCAACATGAGCATCAAACTGATTTAGTTGCCAACTAGTGAGTAAGTTTCTCTGGATCACCTCTAAATCTGGTAAGATTCTTAAAATGCAACTAGCACTAGTAAGGTTTTATTAATTTCAAGTAGTAATCAACTAGGCTTAGTTGGCAACTAAGTCCCATTTAGTTGCCAACTAGGCTTAGTAAGGTTTTATGAATTTGGGCCCTGGTCTTCGGGGCTGTACGCATAGGGGCTAGTAACTCCACAAGTTCTATTGGCTGTCCTGGTGAAATATGCTTGAAATTTTGTCATACAACCCATTATAAGTCAGGGTTCGATAGAGTAGTGATCAATTCAGAGTAATTGTTGATTTATTTCTCGTCATGTGTTGTAATGAATCCGAGCGGTTAAGAAAATGATTTTCCTGCCAGAAAGTAAGAGACTTGGTAGTGAGACTCGGCTTAACACACACTATATAGTTCTGCTCATCATGAATTTCGCCATAAATAAAAGTAATCGTCCCATTATTGTTGAATCCAGTTCAGAGTTATCATTAATTCAAATTACAGCTTCCTTGAAAATATGATCTCAATGGATTTCAAAATCAAACTGAACTTTGAATTCTCCTGCAAGCATTATTATTTTGCGATCCTTCAACCAGATTACGAGCATACTTCGAATTCAAAACAAGTCAATTCGAGACTGGACAGTTTTGCTTATTTACAGATTTCGCCGGTTCCCGTTACTGTTGTCATACACAATCGATCAGACATGGCGACAAATCTCAAATATAGAATCTAACTATTAGAGTTAAAATAGTCGTTGGATCAAAATTAAAGTGGAGATTTATATTAACTCTGAGGAATTATCATATCACGACAGTGACAAAATGGTACTGGTTGGCTTGGAATCCAAAGTCAAAGAGCTGGAGAATGAAGGTATATTGACAGTGCCTGACATGGATTACAGGGTTCGGACCTGATCATTTATTGCATATCCGCTATTTGGATTTTTGACCAATATTCCTATATTTTGTGGATTTCAAAACCAAAGACGAATTTTTTATTCATTTTTTAAGTCTTAAATTAATCCTTATCCACTTATCTTTCATATAAAACATGTCAATGGCTTGTCTTCCACTTAATTTTCTTCTGATGACTATTTTTTAGAGCACCTGAAAAACAATAGCGTCATGGCCGCCATCTTGGATTTGCAGCCAAATGTTCATTAATTTGCATGTTTTGTTGCATTTTGAAACCATGGACGATTTTTTTCTTCACATTTTTCAGCTCACAAGTAATTCTATGACAATTATCTTTCATATAATACAAGTTAAATGCTATGTACACGAAACCCTGTGGGATACATTAAAATGAAATGATTAATTTAAGCTCAAATGCACAACTCAAACTGAAAGCAAACTTCAAAAACTTTAGTAAATCTAAGTGACCGCGAGACTTCCGAAACATTTCTGGATACAACCCACTGTTTGGGAGAAGAGGCAATCCAAAGATTCAATCAACTCAGAGGCTAAACTGGATATGTTTTTTACTACGTTCCATCTTGGCCTATAATCATGCTTTAATTTTGATTGTAAAAATTGTTGCATTCTACATTACTTCGAATCTCTGCATCCGCTCCTCCTCTGCTAATTTCACCAAAACAAAACTTGCTCCTTTCATTCAATGTCACAGATTTTCTGTTTATCCGCAATAAGAGCATCTTCACATTAAACACTGAAGTGCATAAGGGGGGAGGGGTCCATGTGGACCCCGAATTTCGTTTTTTCGAAGAGCGCTAATGGTTTTAAAGCTAATTTGTTTTTTGCCCAAATTGTCATGTAATTGCCTAAATATCAGTTGCGCATATTTTGGTGGAAAAAAATCAAAATCGGCGCCAGGGCATGTTTGCTCCTTAATCGTACATGGTGGGTAACTTTGTTTTACTTTTTTTTTTCAGTATTGGAAATGTATTGATTTTCTCCTATTATGGGAGCCAATTTTATGAAAAAGGTCCTTGGGAAAGTTGGTTTTCATTTTTCCGTTTTTCGCGTCGGGAGAATTTGGGTGGCGCGTGGCAATTAAAATGGCGGTTTTTCGACGGGCCAGTGGTTCATCAGTACCAACCAAATTTTCATCTTTTTTTATATTGGCGGTGGTGGTTGTGTTAATGTAGGCCCCATACACATGACCAAAAATAGGCGGTCTGGTAAAGAAATTTCAACGTCAAAATGTTTTTTCAAAAGTGGGGTGCACTTTGACCCCCGTTATGCACTTAAAGTGAAGGAAGCAGATTTTCTTGAGGATCCGAATTTCTCTCAACTTGAGCACGCGATCGGTTGTAGACCACCTAACGAAAACTTTTTTTGAAGGGTTTCTTGGGACCACACAACTACAACAGGAAACCAGCAATCAAACCTTGTTTTGAACTTGCCCTGCTATCGTAATCTTTCTTATACGCACAATATTATCATGCTTTGGTTTTCTGTCGTGCAAGATAATCATCATCGTGATGTCATACTATAGGGGGCGTTGACCAAATAACCAACTGCTTAACAAATTATGTTGTACCCATCGAGGGGCTAAGGTAAAACCAATTCATAATAAATTATTACAATCACATAACTGTCTGTTCCCGCACATAAAACTGGCACATTTTCTTGAAATAAATAAACTGTCACCTCAATTTCTTTTTCCCAATATCAGAGACCAATGGATATGTATAGATTTCAGCAAACCATGAGCTAAAGATTTTACAATGGGCCCGGTATGTGGGGCCATTGTTATAGCCAGGTGTTACCACCTCCACGATTCGGGTTGAGTGACAAATACCCGTCCTCTCTCACAATAACTAACCAGTGTACATTATAATAGGTCGTTGACACTAAGTTTTCTTCTGAAACGCGGTAAATTGAATAGAAATGGACCATGACACAAGCACGGTATAAATGTTCAGAAAACAAATTATATGCAATGAGAGGGGAACTAAGATCCTTTTTTGATCTTGGGACCGAATTGGCGTTTGGGTCGAATCGTTTGGGTACTTGTTATGAATGCAAGGCTCGTGATTGGCTGAAGCCGATGAGTGGCTTTTTTATTGCATATGACATCATCGAATTACCGGCGTGATTTTTAACGGTTTATTCAGAGATTTTGTACAGTTTTCTCTTAAATGTGCAACTTTTGAAATTGTCACACCCGGTGATAATTTTTTTTTTTATTTTTTAATATTATTGGTGTCAACAAATCGTAGTTCCTCGTGAATTGCACCTAAACAACGTCTTTTTCGTGCTTGTGTTATGGTCCAAAATGAAGTTAAGCAATAAGTTACGGATTTTGGTTTCGCACAAAGTTGTTAGGTCAAAGCTTGCCCAGCAACATTCTCTCATGATGTTTCTTCGCCTTTCTTCCTTTTCTAATAAATGATGAAAAATATGGCCAAAGTTAATTGAACACGCACAATAGAAGCTCAATATTTATGTATTTGTGAATGAGGATAAGTATTTTGTCCTGAAAAAGTACTCAGTCTAAATTGGAGAGCGGTAACATCTGAAATCTATTCAGCTGCGCAACAATATAACAATGGTCCTGCACTCCCAGATGAAAGGGAATCTGAAGTGTTTTTTACACCGCATACCGGGCCGGTGATTGAATTACTTTAACTCCATTGTTTGCTGAAGTCTATGTGTATCCATTGGTCACTGATATTGGGGAAATGAAATTTTATTGTTTTTCAAGAAAATTGTGCCAGTTTATTTGTGGGAACAGACGGTTATATGATTTTAATAATTTATTATGAATTTACACTTGGTTTTCCCCTAGCCCCCCGATGGAGACAACAAAACAACAGCATAGAAGGACATGTCCAATAGTCTATCATAAAGACCGCGTATTCGGCTTATTCACTTCAGACGTGATCTAATACATTGATTAGCATTCCAAATATGCAAAAAACTGGGATTCGAAAAAAAAAATTGGGGAGCTTCTTTCTGGAAATGTCTCATGTCTCTAAATTTTAAGAATGTGTCGCGTTGAATTTGTCCAGTCAGAAGCTGCAATTTGTTCCACTGCCTCATCAGTGGGATTTGGAGAGATATATGTTAACAATTTTGAGCTAAATAAGTGATTTGTGACTTTTTCAGAAAAAAATGAAATGCATATTTCTACATAATATCAAAATTCTTTCTCATGAAATGTGCCCTTATAAAATGTGCATTTTGTGTACAAAGGTCAGGTGTATAGTATGTTTTAATAAAAAGATACAGCATTAAAAGTGGTGTCTTAATCACAAAAAATATTCATGCATATGTGTATAAACATAATAGTCTATGAGCCAATTTCTGTACGGGCCTTAAAATTCGAGTTTGTTGCACCCACCTGGTGATTAATTTTCCAATATATCACTTGAAGGGGGTGTTCCCCTGACTAGGATTAAGTACGTTTCCGCCGCAGCGTGTACTGCCTATTTCAAAAAGGCCGCCATTATTTTATGAAAAACTGCCATTGTAATTTCATTATAGATAGGAAAATTTAACCCGGACTAAACGAAATAAAGCTTTACCTTCCAGAAGCGGGCTTAAACATTTAAATGTCCAAGATGAGCGCCGGAAGACATAAGATGACATAAGATGATGATTTAGTATTTTCTGTCGTGCACGACAGAAAATCAAAGCATGGTTTTCTATAGCAACGATTACGATAGCAGGCAAATGATGATGTTTCATTAAATGTACTATAATTGGCAAATTGTTGGGGTAAGAATGTGAGTGATAATTTAAGAGCACCAAAAAGGGAATTAATGGCATTTGTATTTCACGGACATGATTTTAATTTATGATGGCGTCGGTTATACCCGCTCCAAGGGACCAAAATCAAGAAGAAAAACATCCCCACACATCTTTTTTGACATAATAAGAACCAAAAGGAAAACTATTGTTAACATTTTCCCGCATTTTTCTCTCTTCTGGACAATTGCAGACTACTCAACACGAGTTGACGCTGGGAAGAAAGATGATCTCGGCAGAGAGAAGATGCCGGCGGGGCAAGTCAGAAACAAATATATCACTTGATGTGCTCGAAAGAAAGTTATGTCACCATATTTAAATTTCCCTTCTACATATAGACAACTTTTTCACTTCTACATTAGCATATTTCTTTATTTTTACTAACAAACACCTATGACGTAGTCCTTAAATACAGTCCATACCCATTTATTTTGATTTTATTGTATCAGGTTGATATGAGCTATTGTCTTCCTGTGAACTATTATACAGTAAGTTTAAACCACTTCAAATGAGCCAAGTAGTAACCAGCTATAGTAACAGCGCTCTCTTGAACATGTCAGTAGCCCACTTTAATATTTTTACATCTTGGAAATGATTAGGGGTCATTGTTAGAAAGTGTTGTTTTATAACTTTGAAAAGATGGGCAGGACTGCTTTTTTCCTGATTTACCTGCCCTAGAGCGAATACAATCACCGCCATCTTGAAAAACGAATCTGTGCGCAAAATCTAAATGCCATAAATTCTTTATGAAGCTTAAAAAATATCAAACGGGATCTTATCCCAACAATGTGCCATTTTAAATACATTTAGCTAAACATACCTCCTTGCGGCAGCCATCTTGGACGTCTAGATGTTTAAGTCCCCTTCAGGAAGTTGAAAACTTTTAAACGTGTAGTCGTGGATGAAATTTATATCTGTAATGAAATTATAATGGCAGTTTTCCATAAACCAATGGCGGTCATTTTTAAATGTGCAAGACAGGGCAACGTGCAGCCTTTCGAGGTGGAAACATACCTAATTCTAATCAGGGGGACATCCTCTTCAAGGTGATATATGGGAAAATTAATCACTAATTGGGTGTAACGAACCGAAAATCTGGAGATGGCAGCTCATGGACCCATAATGATTTAATAATTATTCAGAGTAACATCTAAATTCACACTTTTTGTCCAAATGGTTTCATGTAATCGTGATTTGATCATTATGTGCTCATTTCATCCAAACATGAACAAAACCGGTTGCTGTATATGGGTAGGGTAAGACGTCAAAGCGTCGAAAGGGTTGTGGAGTCCAGGCATAGAAAATCAATAGGAATTTATGGAATGTCGCTAAAATATTGAAGTGTGAACCAAATTAGACGTTCGTACCTCCAACTGTAAACAGACACAAAAATACAAAAGGTAGCCTATGGAGCGCTGTATCACACAAAAAGCATCATATGAAATTTAAGAATGAGCCCTTTTTCGAATAGAACAATTAGCAAAACATGTGCTAAAAAGAAACAGGTTAGAAATATCAAGCTATCGACCGTTGCCGCTAATTTCAATTCCCTGTACTATGTGTCAAACGCCCTCATTGTGAAACCCATGTAGTGGGAAGATCGTACATTTGCACTCAAGATGGCGTGATGCACTCGCGGCACTCCATGCGGCTTGACGTTTGTTTCGTTTAAGAGTGCAATCGCCGGTGCGATCAACCCATGCTGCAGATGTACATAATATAACTTTCCTTAATTGTCAACAGTTTGTTTTTTAGGAAAGACTAAAAGCCACTATCAGCCATTTTTTACAAATTCAAAA
>JAMKCH010034919.1:0-15929 GCA_023653785.1 Ophioderma brevispina
AAAAGAATTAATCAGTCAGTATGCAAAGCATTATTCTGTGCAAGGTTAACAAAGAAATGGAATACAGATCGCATCAGCAATATGGATCTAAATGCAGTAACCGAACCACAACCCCTTACCCACACTGTCCACCAGGATTGGGCATTCAGAAGTGCTAAAAAGAATTGATCAGTCACCATGCAATGCATTATTCTGTGCAAGGTTAAACCCCGGCCAAGGTTAAGCCCCTTCCAAATAACCAATCATAATAGTGCTCAGATGCCTATAGATACGCAGGTAGTGCCCAGGGGGGTTATCAAAGAAATACAATGAAGATTGCATCATCAATATGGCTTTAAATGCAGAAACCAAACCAGAACCCCTTACTAACACCATCCACCAGGATCAGGTATTCAGGAGTGCTCAGCATGCATTGAAACATTCTGTGCAAAGTTAAGATCCACAGATGATGTGTCCTGAGTACATTATTATGCTAACTGAGAAAAAGGTGAAGGGTGATGTCAACAGAAGGTCCCAGGAATTCTTTAAAATACAACTGTGATACTGCCAAGTGAATGGGTCTGTTAACATTGGTTAAAGTGGCACTGGTACATTTTCGCAAAATATGAATTTTTTTCTATTTTCTCGCAAATGATAGTCTAGGCCATTGGAAGAATAGAGATACATATACACATTCAAGTAACATACTCAAAAAACAGGTAGGGATGTTAATAAGAGGTGAAAGACGCCCAGGTAATTTGTAGGCCAACTTTTAAGTTTGTCATAACTTAAATCAACAAATGTGTATATTACTTGAATATCAGTCTCGTACTCATTGATATTAACACCACAAAGGTCACAGGCTGGTCAAACAGGGTTCATGCCTTGGGAATCATGTATACGGCCTGTTTTTTCTTGTGTCACCGGTGACATTAATTATTAAATCGTTCTGTTTACCCATATGGGGGCTGATTTGGTCTTAATCATTTCAGGTGAGGGCTAGTGTATATAAAAGCTTTACAACCATGTAAAAATATCAATTTTGAAAAATCTTGAGGGCGCACTATTTTTCAAATGTGCCAGTGTCTCTTTAAGTGAAAGTGATGTGATTGGAAATTTTCCTCATGCATATTGGATACATCCCAGACAGTGAAGTAGTTTGAAGATAGTCAAAATAGTAATAGTAATGTCCAACCATGGAGAGGTCTGGCTTGTGCAGTATAAAAAAACTGGGCAAAAGCTTCTGGAGTTTGCTATACTGTACTTACTACCTCCATATGATACACATCCAGCGTCTGGGTATATGCTGCAATCAACCAGTTCAACCAGATTGCCTTCAAAATAACCAGCACAAGAATTGCCCACACCCTTGCAGAATTCCTTACACATTGGCTTGCCGTCGGAAAAGGGGCAAGCTGGGAATAGGGCTAGACACAGCCAGATAGTGGCATCCAGCTGCGGACAGTTTAGAACTGGTCTCAGGAAGAAGCTGAAGATATAGCCTGCTTCCTCGGGGGAGTCACTGTATTGATTAGGGAACATAAAGTACGTGTAGGGATTCATCAGGCCTTCACGTATGCAAATATCAGGCAACTGGGATTCCACACATCTATATTCAGCAGGTAGAGACACAGGTAAAGTAGAAGTAAGCATTTCTGTGGTTGAAGTAGGATGTTCTGTACTAGGTAAAGATGCTATTTCTCCCAGATTTGTTGCCGAAATATCTGGAGTAGAACCTATACTCGGTTCTCCTGATGGGTCCACTAACTTATCTCTGTGACAATTACTGGAAATTTAAGGTATAAAACTTTATTGGATTCTTCAAATTCAGTATGATGGGTCACAAAATTCAAAATTAGGGGCCATTCAATGGTAATACAAACCAACCCTAGAACTTGTTAACTTAGAATATACATTTTTTAACAGAGTAATGAGGCCACATATCTTAGACTTGAGCCATGCATATTATGTTTTTCAAATTTATCTTGTTCATACCTAGGCGTTCCAGGTTTCGCGATCACATGGCTTTGAATGACCCTTGGTTTAACGGTTCCGTTGACCTTGAGACCCCTGATGACCTTTGCCGTGAACTCTAAGATTATTGCCATCAACAATCAACCCCATCCACTGACGCAATCAAACTTGATTCCTGGTCCGGCCTAAGCTACACCCCCACCAACCAAGTTTCGTGACTGTATGACCCCCGGCTCACTCAAATAGGCGGACGACATCCGATCACTGGCCCTATTATATATAGATGTTTTTCATAGTTAGTTCCACACCTGTTTATAGTATGGCTTTGTAAGGCTACTTGTTGTTGTATTCAATAGGTCACATTCCTTCCACATATGGACCAATCTACCCATATACGTTAAAATTCCTTAAGTTTAGTAACTAGATAGCGATTCAATCCCAGAATGCATCCAGATTGCCCATTGCTTAAATGGTTTATAGGTTTTATGACCACATCTGGCCACCAGATGATCACAGACCAAAACCATGTAATGACTTCTTTAGTAAAGCTGTCACACAGGCCTGTACGCAAGGGGTGGGGGTGGGGGTTCCGCCCCCTCAAATTCCACGAAAAAAAGTTCCACTTTTTGCTGATTTTTTTTCCTAAAAGGTCGCAAAATCCAGAGAAAATTGACAAGAAATTCAAATTTGTTTGTGATTAAAATGTCAAAAAGTCCACAAAGGACCATTTTAGGGTATCTCCACTTTTTCAAATCCCGCACCCAGAAATACATCTTGCGTACTGCTCTGCTGTCACCACTTGATACCTCTGAGCAATTTGATATTAGGTCAGATAAAGCATGTGGACAAAGAAGCATACTGTGAGAAGAGGAAATGCTAAGAACACAATAATATGCAGTCACGTAACTAATTTCTAGTAATTAAGTAACAGTAATCTCCATAACAGTTTTTTCACAACTGTCAACCTGGTCAATAGCATTCTCAGATGCAACCTCTACTTCATTTTCCATCCCATTAGTAACCACTAAGTTGACCATATAGAGCTCGCCTGGAAGCAAAATCTATGCAAATTATAGGAGACGACGCCACATTTACATTTTCCGGTTCCAGTGTGTAACTGGTTTTGGGTATCACCCTCTGGTGTGTGGTAACTGAGAGTGTGGAATTTCGCAGTCGAGGAGTAAAGGGAACATCACTTCCACTGAGTGGGTTCATTATACCAATAGTCATGCCTACATGGAAGAGGAAATTAAATCATTCAAAACTAGATGCCACAGTTGTATTTAACAACACGGGTATATCTCATGTGCCCCTGTAGCCCTTGACGCTTTGACCTCTATGGTTGTTCTACCCAAACAGGCACATCATGGGCCTCAGGGGCTTATAAGCGCACCAATTTGGGCCTGATTTCTTTGGTTCTTGCGTTGTGGGGTGACCCCTACATTTAACGTTAGCCCCCTGTAGCCCTTGAACATGACCTCTGGGATCGAATACAAGAAGGCACGGTCAGGTTTTCCAAGGCCTATAGGCCTGCAACATTTGAGTCACGATAGGCTGCTGTGTTTTTGATTTATGGGTGGCCCCCTACATTTTAACACATTTGGGGGCCCCTGTAGCTCTTGAACTTTGACCTCTGGGATCGAATTCCCAAAGGTCACATCAGGTAGCCCAGGTGGCTATCCAGTACAATCCGCCAGGTTTTGGCTCTGAGGCTGCTCTGGTTCTTGAGTTTATGGGTGGCCCCCGACCTTTTAACGTGTGACCCCCTGGTAAGCCCTTGAACCTTGCCCTCTGGACTCGAAGATAACCCACCAGGCACATCAGGGGACTAGGGCTATAAGCTGCACAATTTTGGGCCCCAGCTGCCGTGGTTCTTCTAGTTATAGTGTCCTTAGATTTTGACATTTGGCCCCTGTGGCCCATGACCTTTGACCTCTGGGGGCCGAGATACCCCAAATGGCACATCAGGGGCCCAGGGCTATAATAAGCCTACCAGGTTTTGGCCCCGAGGCTGCTATGATTCTTGAGATATGAGTGTCCTTGAAGCGTTCTTAAGAAGGAGAGAAGAAGAATAATAAGGAGGAGGAACTTCACAGCACGAGCACAATATATTCGCATGTTATTCATGCTTATAAAGTAGGTTATCCAATTTTGGTCAGATCTTGTTTTCATGTCATGGAAACTTAACACAAAAATATAGCGATGTACCTTTTCGGAATGTCCGTGAATGGAACAAAGGCAAATGACGTCACAAGGGTCACATGAGGTACCAATATGTGGGACACTACCCAAGACCAATGAATCCCAAGTGTCATGGAAAATCAATCACCTCTTAGTTGAAAACACCAAGCAATTTGGTAATCGGACCATTTTTGGGCCAATGATCTCTAACGACCTTAGATGACTTTGACCCCACTCTTGATAGGGGTAACTTGTGGGGTAACTACCCAAGGATTTACATGCAAGTGCCATGAAAATGTGTGCTATGTAGTTTGAACAGTGCACATAACTGTTTAGGGTTACATTGGGTTAACCACAGCAGCCAGCACTCCCCCCTGTGCATGGATTACACCAACATCAGGTTTCACGCACTGCTTCCATTTCAAACACGGATATTTACTTCCGCCTTTCCCCAGAAAAATTGATGACCGTGTAGAAATGTTTTTGTCTAAAATGGTCCCCTTTATATCCACCTGAAACCGTTCAACAGAAAAACTTCTAACGGTCACATATTTTTGTTTTAAAACATATATTAAACCCGAATATCACATTTCCACAGACGTCTACTAAAGTCTGGTGAAGAGACTCTTATTTGATCAATGACACTCATAATAGACCTGGGAAAAGATCTAATTTACAAGAATTTATTGGGAATGGATGGTGGTCCCCTTAATGACCACTTTAGATGACTTGACTCTTTGTACCCCTGTAACTTCACCAATATGTCACAAATGTCATTAAATGTATTTTTACGTGTTAACACTTTACAGGATAAATATTCTTGAGTTTCCACCTCAATCCAAGCATGCCGGGGATTGAAACCTTTGCACCTCTATATAACTTGACCCTGGGTTTTCCCCCCCCCCCCCCAACGAAATAGGGTCAACTGTAATTTTTCTGTATTTACGACATCCGAGGATTATTCCTTCAAATTTCAGTGTCAATCGGAGCTCTTGTTTTATTTTGACCTTTGACCTGACTTTGACCTTTTGGGGGTCGAGACTATCATAGACCTCTTCTACTATTAATGTTACAACACTAACGGTAGTAATACGGGCTTTATCTGTCCTCTATAGATGAGATAAATCCAATTTGGACTTATTTTTTAACATTTTTTGGCAAAAAATTGACTTTTGACGCCCTTTAATGACCTTTGAAATTTTTGAATCCCGGTATACACAAAACCTCGTTTAACAACAAAAATGCATTGGTTCCAATGCAAATAAAAAAAATCTACTATCCTTGGTTCGGAGATAAAAATTCTTGAAATTATTTACCTTAAAACCGAAAAGGACCTTAAATGACCTTTGACCTCCAAAATAAAATATCTTTGCATACACACACAGGTACATGAAAGCTATCTGCAAGTAGTCACTGTACTATGTTTGAGTTTTGTAGATAAAATTTTTGAATATTTTGGAATATTGTTTTGGTGTTTTGACCAAAAGTTCCCCCTTAATGACCTTTGACCCCCCCATAGGGCCGAGCACAACGTTTGTGGAGTGTCTTAAGCTGCTTCATATATATGATCCCGTTACCATTCAACGTTAACATTAGTAGATTGAGATGTTTTTGAAATTTTTCACATTAAGACTGGAAGTGCCCCTTAATGACACCAAATTGACCTCTCGACCCATAACCTTTTTCTGAAGGGTCCAAGCTGCTTCATATCAATGAGTCACGTTACCATGCAATGTAAACTGTAGGAGAAGATACATTTTAAGAAAATCACACTTTTGACCCCTGTGACCCCTATGTGACCTCTGACCCCCAAACAAAGCCACTGCATATAATCTTGTTGCCAGGTCCATTCCTCTGAGCGAGTTAGGTCATTAGAGGTCAAGCAAGCCGTTAAGGAGGAGTAGTGTTTGTACGAAAAAGAAGAAAGAAACAGCAGAAAACAATAATTAAGTCGAAACGCCTACTTAACTTGACCTGGCAACAGTCTAATTCTAACAGGGGGGCGGCCTTATTGGGATGGATGGTGATCCCCTTAATGACCCATTGAGGTGACTTGCCTGTGTACCCCTGTAACTTCACTAAAATGTCAGTAAATGTATTTTTACGTGTTAACAACTTACAACCATGGATCCATATTATTGAGTTTTCACCTCAATCCAAGCATGTCAGAGATTGACCTTTTCACCCTATAAACGTTGACCCCTGGGTCAGGGATGGGGGTCAACTGTACTTTGTTTTTTGTATTTATGAATGCCAAAAGGATTATTCCTGACAATTCAGCTCAATCGGAGCTGTTTGTAGATTTTGACGATTTGACCTTGAACTTTTGACCTTTGGGGTCGAGAGTATCAATGACCTCTTCTACTATTAATGTTACATCACTGTAAGTAAATAAGTGTTCCTTTATCTGTCCTCTAGAGCGAGATAAATTCCAATTTGGTCTTATTTTTACGCATTTTTTGGCAAAATTGACCTTTTGCCCCCTTAATGACCTTTGATCCCGGTTAAAAAAAACCTTGGTGTACACACCAAAACTGCAGTGTTCCAAATGCAAATAAAAAAATTCTACTATGCTTGGTTCTGGAGATACAAATTCTTGAAATTAATTTACCTTAAAACCGGAAATGGCTTTAAATGACCTTTGACCTCCAAATTAAAATACCCTTACATACACCAGGTAACATGAATGCATATCTGAAGTTTATATCCTGTACTATTTTGGGTTTTGAGATAAAATTTTTGATATTTTTGGAATATTTTTGGGTTTTTGACCGGACGTTCCCCCTTATGACCTTGACCCCCATGCTGAGGACAACTTTGGTGAAAGGTCTTAAGCTGCTTCATATTATGAGTCACGTTGATTATGCAACGTTGCATTAGTAGATCGCTATTTTTTGAAGCTTTTTTGAAAATGTTTTCACATTAAGACCGAAGTGCCCCCTTCATGACCCAATTGACCTCTCCGAACTTTTTGTGAAGGGTCTCAAGCTTGCCCCCATGCCTGAGTCACGTTACCATGCAAGTAAACTGTAGAGGAGATACAGTTTTGCAAGAAAAATACTTTTTGACCCCTGTGACCCCTAGATGACCCCTATCGGGGTCAAATTCATATGTCTGAATGGAATGGACTCAGGGTCATTTGGTGCAAGTCTTGTCAGAATCGTCAAACCATGACTGAGCTAAAGCATTTTGGCAGTGTTGGAAGAAAAAAGAGAAAACGCATCAGAAACGGAACAAGGCGCCCTGCGGGCCCGCCTTGTAAACAATAGCTCAGCGGGGATGTTGTCGGCTGCTGTGTGGTTTAACATCTTTACCACAGGCCACACAAACCAGACAGCACACTAAAGCAATCTTCTATTTCCCTCTTGGCGGTGACACAACATGATTCAAGTCAACAATTTTGGCCATTATTCTCAAGTGGTTTGATTTTATGAGAAGCAACAATGTGTAATCACAATAGTCCATAGAGCTGTGTGTGTGGTCCACAGTGTGGGTACACCACATTTAGGGACCCCTTTTTGTTTTACCATCTGAAGGAACATTTGAAGGAAAATCTGACTTTCATCTGGTACCAACAAAAATATATACGAATTGGTTCCAAGTTTTAAGTTCATGGAGGGTTTCACTAATTGAACCATCAATATGACAATATCCCTCATATAGCCCATAAAATAAAATACAGCATAAGGCAGCTTTTTGATAGTAGCATTATATGAGTATCCCCAAATAGCTGCCTTAATATACTTTATCCCAACTACTATGGGCTATATCAGCATTATGCCCATATAAATAGAGTAGATAAAATGAAGAACTCACTCCTGCCGCCTCATCGCTGTATCACCAAATCATATTGTTCCATCACAGTTATTGTTCAGTGATGCAACGGCCATTATCGCAGCGCCATTCCTCTGGATTTTCACATTGACCTTGAAAGACAGCAATTTTAGAACAAATAACAAAGTATAAAGGTGCAATTGTAGGATTCAACATGTTACACACAGCGTGGTTTCATCACAAATCAACAACTTGACATCCATGTGTCCGCATATTTTTGTCCCGCCATGGCGGCTTTAAGCCGCCCGAGCATGATAAAATATGCGGATGCATCGAATGCAGAGTTGTTGATCTATGATGAACCACTCTGTAACATGTTTAAATCCCTTTCAACAACAAACTTTCTTGAAAACTTATTAATATCGTGTATAGAGGAACATAAATTATTCTTACAGATAACGAAAATGTTCCCAGTTCACAGAATCTTTCATCGTTAAAATATTTTTAGCAATATAAGCAAAGCGTAGTTTTGGCAGTTTGTTTGTTTTGCAGTTTCAAACCTGGTGTCCTAACGCGTACGTCAGATTCCCAAACGTGATGAACAGGGTGTGAACCAACCGCGACCAATCGCCTGCCCGATAGCCCTGGACTAGTAGAATTTTTTTCGTGCAAGTAAAACTTTGGTAGTCGTGCGCCGTTCGGGCCACGTCCACATATCAGCTATGGTTTATGGTTACTGACTTTACTCCCAAACAGTCACTATATTACTCATAAAAAAAGGGGTAATTACTAGACCATATTCCTTTACAATTTTACTTTGTAAAAAACCGTTGCAGAAGAAAGGACCAACCAAATTAAAGATATATGCTTACAAAACGTCGACAGACCAGCTGGGAATGAGCTCCGTATACCAGCTGACTGGTCTGAACTGCTGTAGCCGCGGGAAAAAAGAAAGATTAAAAAACGGTCCGGGGAAATTCCCCAAGCCAGTTCTAAGCTTTCAAGCTATACGATATTTCATGACTTTTCAGCTCATGTGCCACAGGTAATCAAACGTCCACCCATTTATAATTTCTGATCAACAAATTTGCAATACGATTAACTCTAACGAGTTCTAAATCATTTGTTTGTTCAAATATCACCAACCGCGTGGGCCATGCGTCGGTCGGTTTTTCGCCCGTCGGCCATTTTGTACATTTTTTTCAAGCTACAAATGACGTAGTGTTAGCATAAAAACACATGATTGGATTTATTTAGACTTCAAATCTATGGTAATCATTTCTGGAATGATTTTTTAAATAAAATTTCCTGACTTATTTATGTGTTTATTTGGTTTAATTGCAATAACATATGGAATGGAAGCTAGGTTTTCACTGTGATGTTGTTTGGATTTGCATCCATTTAATACATGGGGCGAGGTAATTCTTTATTGTAAATACTGAACCAGAAAAGAACACAAAAGCGCTATTATGATTGGCGAGACAGTGTCGGGCATGCAATAATTGACACGTTTGTGGAATAGTGTATTCATTTACGCGTCATTTTAAAGAGGATATGGGAGGGAGGCCGAATTATAGGTAAGGCGACATTTTTGTTTGTGATCGACCATGATCGATTGATTTAACGACACTTAGGTAATGGCAGGTGGATATGGTTTACCAGGACCCTTTAGTTTAGGTGCGTACTACCGTGGATTAGAGTTGGTACTTTCAGCGCTTATTTGGGCAGAAGAAAATACCAATTTATCAGTGCGAGAAAACAGTAATTGCCAAAAATCGTGTGTTAAAAGCTGGTTTCTAAACACGATCCCCCCGACCCTTAGGAAAGCAAGTTGGTGGTGAAGCAATTCAAATTTGTTGAAGCTGTCCCGGCGGGAATCATATTCGCTTAACGGGAAATTTAATTTTTCCAGCCCTGGCCAGAGCAAACATCTGTCGCAATCCCTTTTTTCTAACAACTGTGATTGATCATTGAAACGAAAATTTAATACCATAAAAAAATCCATGGTCAGCACCCACCGCGAACCACACGAATGACACTATGACCAAGTTTTGCGCACCTGCTTGCACGTGTTTTGTGGCTAACACTGTTGCTATAATAGGAATTACTTGAGGGTGTATGCGGGGTGTATGTAAGGCATACAGCAAATTAGCGAGTCTTGAGCTCGTTATTTCCCACTGAGAAATAGATCCGGTAATTTTCGGGCATGTTATTCACTGGCTCGGGCAAGCAGTTTTCTTATGAGGTTGCCCGATCGGGAAGCTAGAAAAAATATAATTGTCGCGGCCTGGCGTTGACTTAAGTGTACCGCGTAAACGCACTGCTGTGAACACGGCGCCGGGAATAACATGTCTAATTTGCATATCAAACTGTGGGTTGATAAGAATCAACATCGGTACGCTCCTGACACAAGGAGATACGGCGAGTTGTGTTGAAATTGCAGTACAGTAAAACTGTCAGCAAGCAACAGTGTATAAAATAGGTTGTTGTATCCATAAATGTGTTGAATGTTAATATTTTAAAGTGTAATTTCATGATATAGACCTCTTTTTGTTTATGGTCAATAGTATACACGCGAAAAAGGTTATTCCAAAATTTCCGTTGATTTTGACAGGGGCATATTTTGACATTTGAGCAAATGTTGTATCACGGTGCCTAATAGAACACTGTGAGTAATTTTGTCCATTACAGCCAGAAATACAAAATTGCGAATTTCTTCCAAGTAGATGGATATTTGAAGGTAAGATTAAGCACACCATACTATACTGAGGCCAAACGTTCAGATGGTTTAAAAATCTACTTTTTAGGTAGTCAAAGGGGATGCGACTGTGGATCACAAATGCCACTTCAACCAATATTGACGCAATTTTACATGAACTATCAAAAATACTGTGGTCGGGGCCCTCTCCTTTTTCTAAGGTACACATACGTATCGCATCAATCATCCGGAAGCACAAATTGCTTACCACATGTATGCTGCTGATGTGCAGCTCTATTTGACATTTGAGCCTAAATTGATGGTGTGGTGAGGCCAAACATGCTGTCAAAAGAATCTCTCTTTGTAGTGATGAAAATAAGTGAGTGGATGCGCTTTTGTAACCAAACTCAAATGGAATGATGAAAAGACAGAATTTTTCATCTCATGTTCATCCTATTACACAAGTCGCCTCAAAGACATTACCATCAAGGTCGGGACAGTGGATGTTTGCCAGTCCTCGGCAATTAGAAACATTGGTGTTCCTGTTTGATCAGACAAAGTCTATGACTGAACATGTAAAGGTCATCATTAGGTCTGTTAACTTCCACCTTCGCAATATTTACCGGATCCGCCTCTTTATCACATTTGAGAGTTTCATCATCTCGTCCGTTCACTATTTTATCTCGCATTGACTAGCCAATTCACTTTTGTATGAATGTCGGCCGAGTCGGAGTAAACTTTCAGATTTTGATGCAGAATAGAGCAGCCAGGCTGGTGTTCATATCTGATAGACGGACACCAGCCACACCACTCCTTAAAGAGCTCATTGGCTACCAATTAGTGAGCGCGTTTTCTTTAAGCTTATGATTCTTACTTACCATGGCTTTCCGGACAATGCCATCTTACTTGTCCCCGATTACCTCTCTTGTATATTCCTGGCAGGCAAGGATTGCGATCTGCAGATGCCAAGACGCTCCTCACTGTTCCCGCACAAAAAAAGGGGGTCAAGGGGGTGGACAGGGCTTTCAGCAAAGTGGCCCCTAGCCTATGGACCTCTTGCCTATCTCTGTCGCCACTCTCCAAGTCCATTTTTACTTTTTAAGAAAGCTCTAAAATGTCATTCTATTTCCCTAAGAGTTGTCGTGTGCTTAAATTAGGTTTTTGTTATTGCCTCGCATGATATTTAATTGTGGCGCTGTTTTTCCTTTTCTTTTATAGTTTGATGTTTAGTACTTATTCATGGTTCATCTTTTATACAATACCTGGTTGTGATTACTATGTTTGTTAGGCTAATTAAGTAATTACTCTCTATTTTTGGGTTAAAGCGCTTTGCCTTGTTCTGAGAAGCGCTAATCAATGCCGTTTGTATTGTATTGTAAAATACTAACATAGTAATAAAACAATCCTAAACTCAATTTATCCCAATCCTTCATAACAATGTCATATCTTGAAAAAAAAATAACCCATTTGTTTATGGTTCTGTTCTTACAGTTAGTTCATCATCCATCCAATCCTCACAATCTCACATGATACCACATTCAATAGGGCCCAACCTCCCCCCACCTGGGATGCATTCTCGCACTGTTTGCAACTAGAATTCGTCGTCTCTGCATGCTGGCAAAACATTAAATGAAGAGTTGTTTTGCCTATTTTTGTTTTTTTGTTTCTAAAGATTTTTATAATTAAAAAAATACAAAGTTTACCAGGAAAGCATGTATCATCTGTCACTGGCAGTTTGTGAATGAGGTCAAAGGTTGCACGGGGGTCAATCTGTGTACACTATGTGGTTGGGCAAGGGTTTCATTCTGACTGAGTATGAAGTTAATTAATCAACAGGCCCCCCCCCCAGGTTTTTGTACCCCACACCTACACCCCTCATAACCCACCCAACACCCACCCACCACACACATCAACCCCACACTCCACACGCTATTTACTAATACTTTGAAACGTCAGGGGCCAAGGCAATGCATCACATATACTCCTTGAAAGAACATTCAATTAATTTTCCACTTTTAAGGCTGACTCAGAGATGGTTAGATAATATAATTATTTTGAGTTAGAAATTAAAACAATAGTACTGGGAACACTAAAGATAGTCACCTAAAATGTTCAATCCAAAGTTAGAGATGAATAGAATTTTCCGTTTCTGCAGTAAACATTTATGGCACAGTAAACCATGCGAGGTATTATAGTAAACTGGAGTGGAACTCACTGGTAACCTATGTACACAGCGCTTTCGCGTGTTAATGGCGAGCATTGTCCGGAATCTAGACCAGTGGTTTGAAGTGGATTCGATTGAAAACCCGGTCCTCATTGCCCGAAAATGCTATAAATCAAGTCCCGCACCATCACAAAGCAGTATTTTTTTAAGCAAAGAAGAGACTTTGCATATGGATTTAACGTAATTAGGGTAATATGAAGAGCACTGCACAAAATCTGATGAATTTCCGAGCACCCATCGCCACGATCGGTAGGTGAATTGCCTTTATTTAATATCACCTTTCGACGATAGGTGGGATTCATCAAGTTAATGATGATCCAACTCACACCGCGCAGCTCAGGACAGTGTTAAAAATGCTGAGTGATTAATCCCAAGGGCTAGGCTGGAGATTTTGTTACTTTTCGCTCATTTCACTTTAAAAACCATCGTCCACTTTCTATCAGTAAGTATTACCTCCTTTTCTTTCTCTTTTTTTTTTTGTGCCAATATTAGTATATCGTAAAGGCCTAAATGTAATTCTGTTGAACCAAAACATTCACGCCGACGGGCGGGCTGTCTATTGCGTGTTGTTCGATAGCCATGTTTGTCTTGTGCATTTTTTTCCATTTTAAAAGCAAAATAAACTGAAAATGCAGATTTTAAAAGCAATTATAACAACATGTCATTGAGTCATGTCAAATTCGGGTTTGTAATTTTTAATGATTTAAAAAAATACTTTGACTTATTTACTGTTTGTTATTTGGTGTAACTTCTAATTACAGATGAATGAAGAATGTTGTTTGGACCCGTCCATTTGATACATGCGGGGGAAATGTAATAAATTTTCAGTCAGAAAAAAAAAATGAATAAAAGGTTCATGAACAATACATCTGTTATCTGGTATATTTACTCCAAAACAAAAAGAATTTGGGACAGTGAAAAGACAAAATATGGTAAAAACATGACATGAGATGCACGTTATTTTTGGTTTAGCAAGCCTTTAGCTGTATCGGCAGATCCTTCAACCAGACTGCTATCAGATGTGGGGATTTTCCACGGGGATTTTCATGAAAATTTATCGGCAGATTTGTTCAGTCTGGCTGATTAAAAATTGGGATTTACCTGATTTTACGCAATTAGTAGCAGATGTGAACGAAAAAATAAACAACTGTAGAAGCAGACTCAATTATTTGCGGAGAAAACATTCATAAATTTTAGCCGGGCCTAAATTCCATCTAATGAAATCATGAAGTTAGCCGGGACTATATGGTTTTGTAAGAGCATGGTAACAGCAGTTTGTTTAACATCGTCTCTCGGTTTTTATAAATAACATTTTCAAGATTATGTGAATAAGCATTAATATTATATTTTAGGCCTAACATTAATTATTTAATAACTTAATTTTCATTTACCTTAAATTAACAAATGCAACAGTAAAAATCTTTTATAATAAGTTCCTTTCCATTTACCGTCTCCCTCCAAAAAAAACATTCATACGCCTATACACAAAACATGAATTACTATTATTTAGTTAATGCTTGCATACAACAAGAAATCGTCATAAATCAGTTAACCTTATTTCATTTTATAAGAAATAAAATATCACCCAACAGCCATTAACGGGCTTCATGATCAATCAAAACATGATCAAAACAACACACATCTGAAAGTGTGAAACAAGTTGTACAATAAGTGCCATATCTCAGCTGCCCGGTATTGCCCGGAGGTCATTCACGCACCAATCTGAACCGTAAACATTCATCTTTCATTTTAAAATACAAAATAACATGTTAAAAAAAAAAAAAAAAAAAAACATTATATTATTTTTATAAGTATTAAGCAAAAAGGTAACAAGAATTTCGCAAATACGATTATCCGCAGAAAATCACACAGAGCCGAGTCGGGTATCGTTAAAAAGCTGCTGAATTCAGAAGTCCCGAGGTGTGTTTTCACATGCACTATGTGTGCAGAAGGCTAACTAAGGCGGAGTGTTGTCTGGACACGAACGACAAGTGACTCATTTCAAAGGAGGTCAGCGAGGGTCACACATTCCAAGCTCATTACCATATTGACTCCAGGCCACTTGAGCCGATTAAGCCTAAAGCGCTGTGGTTGAAAGTCGCCGACATGACGGCGATAATAGTGTTTTGAAGTGGGAATTCGTCTTTGACTAATGAAAGGAGGCACTTGAGAATATTGATGGCGGAATGATGTGTTCTACTCCAGTTTCTATAATAACTCCATAGGTATTAACAGTGCAAGAGAATACCGGTATAACAAAAAAATTCTGGATCGGAATTTTAACAAAATTGTATGTTTCTATATCGAAGGACTTCGATAGAGCTAGTTATTTCACACAATGATTAGTATATGGCAAGCATTATGTACAGCCAAAAACACGATGTGTTTGAAATGATGGCGCCCTCATCGGGAAATCTATGAGTCGGCTTAAAGAGCTGTTGCCTATACTTATAAATAAATCCTAGAATCAATGGTCTGTATTTACAAATTTTAGTCTTGGCCTAAAAAATGGTGGGTAGTCCCTCCCCCCCCCCATACAAAGGGACATGCCTGTCTTAGTTTGATACAGGACTAACTCCCATTGTATACTCTTATCAGCACAGAAACGTATAGCCATATTCCCATTCACTTTATCATTGTCCGTTCTTGTGGTATATACATGACCATATTTTTGCGGAAGTGTCTTATAGCTAGCTAGATGGAACACTGCCGCAAAAAATAATGGTCATGTATAACAAAAAGAAATAAAACATACTTATAGGCGACGGAATGGAATTGGTGTTAGACAACACGTCTACCATTGTCTGGGGGTAATGGGATTATTTAAATTATAATCGGGCATGATGGAATAATGTGATGGGACTACCAATTATCGTGGACTTTCTTATATACTAATTGTGGCACAAAGAACGGTACTGCATTATTTTTTATTTTTGTAAGAAAATTAAAAATGACCAAATGACATTTAAAAAATAGCAATTCGACAAAAAGTATACTGTAATCATTCCGAAATCGCCCGTTAATTCCAATAGACCATACCTATAGCAAAGTGACAGAGTTGGGCTCCCTAAGATGCTCCAACTCTGTCACAAGGTAGAG
>JAMKCH010034920.1:0-37588 GCA_023653785.1 Ophioderma brevispina
GCTGATTTAATTTATTAACAATCATTACTTTGAATTTTACATCTGGTCAAGTCAATCTTCTTCCCAAATCGTCATTGTGAACTTTTGTTTTATGAAACCACGGGAGGGTACTTTTCTGACCTTGAGTACGTCTCGCTAACAGAAGGCATAAAGTCGGGTTTTCTTGCATATAAGATAGAATTGTTTTATTTAAATGTACATCGAACAGATTAAATCCTACGAATGGTATACGTTTCTTCAAACTCATTATTAAAAAGACTATGAGATTTTTTTTCTTTGTCAATCTATGGCAAGTAAAAAGTTGTATTGATTTTCTGGATTAAAGCCAAACTTTTTTGAATCAATGAACCAAGCGGCGCAGTATGTGGACAGGCTTGGACGTTTTGACGCACGATTAATAAGGGAAACATTTTAAAGATCAGTAATATTCCTTTTTTATTTCTGTCTTAAAAACCAGTATGCATGCTCTCCCATAGTGTTTTTTTTATCTACAGAAATGTGAGGAAAAACCCGTTTTCGATGAACCTGTGGAAAAAAATTGGATGCATCGGGAGCTTTGTTAGGAATCTAAGTACAAAACATGGACAAGGTACAACATACATATTTGGAGCTTAAATTAAGATTTCTGACAGAACTCAGTTACCAAATTTGATGAAATCCCACGCTGTTGCGTATGATCCCGGCCAAAATACACGGAAAATTGTATTTGTGTATGTAATGTTTTAGGAAAGGACCCCACCGTGGTATACCATCTATCAAACCAGTTACATTATGGGTACAAAATAAAACTATGAATTTAGATTACACCAGAAATATAGTTATGTAGATAAAAATTACTCCTCATGGAAAAATATAAAGGCTAAGGATTTTCGGAGCCGCCGTGATACATCTCAGGAGGTCACGCCCGCGGGTGTTTCTACCAGGGTTTTGTTATCTCCTACAAAATGTTCAAAAAAATGGTAGAAAAAAAGTGAGCATCGCTTCTAGTAAAATAATTATCCAAGCTTGGATGAGTAATTTTTTGCGGGCCTCCACCGGACATCAGAGTCGTTATTTATTAATTGGTTTCCCTAGTGTTTCTCTATATTTTAAGTTTATCCACTTCGTGCCATGATAGAACCTGGAGCATGTTATCTATAAGTAATTTTATTAAGATTGTAAACAGAAGCCACAGGCACAAAAAATACTCACTAAACAAGAAAGTTACCTCAATGTACCAAATTGTGGATAAGGAAGTTATTACAGAAGACAGCATAGATATACGCTTATGTATTGTCGGCCCGGTATGGCGTGTTTACCTTGCAAATAAAATATGGACAAAAAACCCGCACCCCCCCCCCCCTAACTTACATACCAATTAGATTTAAATGACTGTGGGGTTTGGGGACCGCAGAAGAGATTGGATGTTTTCAATTACTTGAAGGGGAAGAATTCATCAATATATTGGTTTACAAGATATCATTCAGTTAAAGATATAAAAGCTATTATTAAAGAAGAATGGAAGGAAATCTTTACTTTAGTCACAAAAATTCCAATCAAGAGGGACCGCATTCTCTTAACAAAATGTAGATTTAAAATATGAATGACAAATCAGACCCCGTGCTGTAATTGTGGTTTCCCTAGATGTACAAACGATTTACGCAATAGAATAACACTGATTTCAAGCTTGGCCACCAATGAGATTCACCTTGCATTTTTTATAGGCCAAATAGAAATATCATTGAGGATCTCAAGAATCCTCATGTTACAGTCTGTGGTGATTGGAACCTAACTTTGAACCAGGATAAATATATACTATAACTACATTCACGTAAATATCCCAAATGCCAAACAAGCTCGTTTTGACTTTAAAAGATGAGGTTAGACTTTGGTTGATCCTTGGCGTCATCATCACCCGAATGAAAAAAGATACACATGGAGGAGGACAACCTGTGAAACAAGCACGTCTAGATTTTTGTCCTGTATCCGAGAGCTCCTTAGATTAACACCAATAGGACCTTAAACCGGGTTTATCGAACCGACCACTCAGGCAATTACTCTTTCTCTGAAATCTATCCCAATTAAAAGAGGAAAATGTTACTGGACCCAACATAGTCAACCTTAGTACAGGGAAAAGATTAGTGAGCTAGAAATTGTACGCAGTCTTTCCATATAAACCCAGAAGTTAGATAAGATTCCATGACGAAATTTCAATTTCAATACTGATCCAGGTTTTTTCGAGCTATTAATGATGGATTTAAGAGACTTGACAATTGCATACTCAGTTAAAGAAAATAGGAAACCAAAAATTAGAAAAAAGACCTGGAATATGAAAATTTCAAAATTTAGGAAGATAAAATGAAATAGATCCAATGGACAACTAGAAGAAGAACTCAAAAGTAAGAAAACGTTATTAGCAATTAGAACAATCAAAATGGAGGGCCCACATGAGGAGCGGCAAAGGCTGAACAAGTAGAACAGGGAAAAACCTACAATTTCTTTGTAAATATGAAGAAAAAAATTCTGTCACAAATCTTGAAGCATATTACCTATGAAATTGGATTCTGCATTTGACAAACTCAAGAGCGAAATAATGAAAGAAAACTATCGATACTATGAAAACATGGCTACAAATAAGACGCAAATTGGGATTTGAACGCATTTTGAAAATCTTATAAATAGAAATGACGTCACTCTTTTAGATGAAATGCAATATCTAAAACTGTAGAGGTTCCGCTACAATACAAAGAAGTTTTAAAAACATGAAAAAAAAGTGAAAACACACAAATTCCCAGGCCCTGATGGTTTTACGGTCGAAGTTTTTAATTTTTTTGTGTTGGATTGATATTTCACACTTTCTCTATATCAGATCCTTACAATTATGGCTTCTGAAAACAACAAGATTATCATCAATGCAGCAAACAGTGGAATAATTATCCTTATGTACTTAAGGGTATAAACTAGGCAATTCTGAAAAACTGGAGGCCAAGTTCTTTGCTAAATAATACTTATAAAATGGCGTCTGCTACTATAGCTGAAAGGCTAAAGAAAGTCCTGCCTCAGCTAATTAGTGAGAATCAAAAAGGTTTTATGTCAGGGAGGTATATTGGAGAAAATATTCAGATTAATATATAATACGATCCAATACACAAATCTTGAAAATATTCCAGGTTTAATTGTTCTTCTGATTTCGAAAAAGCTTTTTATTCGGTCTCTCATAAGGTATTTTAAATATTGGATTTGTGTAATTTTGGGGAATCACTGGAAAATGTAAAAGTATTGGATTCAAACAGTAGCTCATTCTTTTCGAAATAAACGGTCCCCTACCCCTAGATTTCAAATAAGAGGGGTACCGTCAAGGTGATGCCCTTTCACCATATATTTTTTTTACTTGTGCGCAAAATAGTGTCCGTCCTAGTGAGACCCAAAACGAAATATAAAGGGTATAAAAGTAAGAAATACTGAACTTTACAATATCACATATGCTGATGTAAATACTTATTCTAGAGGATCAGAAAACTCTTTAAATCTCTGCACTCCAAGTGTAGAATGGCACTATAGGATTTTGGTTTAAAATAAACGAAAGCAAACAAAGTTGATCTGGATTGGGAGTAAAAAAGTATAGGCCATTACCGTATAAAAACACGTAAAAAATGGTTGGATAGAGGACGGCCAAGTTTTCATACCTGGTATTGATTTGTCCTTACAAATTTAAAATATTACAAAAAAACAATTTGAATAGGATATTACAGATGTTACAAAAGTCTGTAATCACTGGTTCAAAGAGAATATTCAGAATGGGTAGAATTATGTAGTCAATTCATTAAGTTTCTTGGCCCAAGTTCAATACTTGATCTGACCATTCCATATCCATCCAATTGATTTCTTCAGAAATGTACAAAAACTGATTTGTTTAAATTTATTTGGAAGGGAAATGACAAAATTAAAACGAATTCAAATGATGATGAGATCAAATTAGGTGGAGCCAATGGGTGATGTAAAAGAATTTCAATGCACTCAAACTAACCTGGATAAAGAAGGCCTCATAAAACTAATTCGATAGATGTTGAATGTAATGTCCTTTTTGCTCATTGCACCACACCTTGATAAAAGAGTTTCTTTAATAGGGGCAGCACATTATGTTTAACAAGGTGTCGGAAAAGACAAAAAATCCCTTTTGGATAGAAGTCCTGAACATAGGGGTTATTATTTTGAAAGAAAAGAGGCCGGTAAATGTAAATGATTCCTTAAACAAACTAGTGGAAAAAATGAAACTATTAAAATAATAATAATAATATAATACAACAGTGCTTATAGAGCGCTTTACACGAAAGTCTCTAAATGCGCTATGTGTAAAGCATTAAATACAAACAAAGTACATAAACCTGAGAGCAGGAGTGAATAATCAAGTTACATTGACAGTATCACCAATGCTAGTAGTAAAGAAGATGAGTTTCAAAAAACAGATTTGAATTGACCAAGCAGTCTGAGATTCTTTGATCTGATGCGGTAAATTGTTTCTGGAGAAGCATGGTGAAAGAACGACGACCATAAGTATGGGGAAACTGATGGAGAGACAGGTTGAGCTTGGAGGAGGAACAAAGATTGCGAGATGGCTTATATACTTTGATCAAGTCAGCAGGTAATCTGGAGCAAGGCCATGAAGGGCGGACATTTTATAGGGGAAGAAACTATATACTCGAAGAGGGTATAAAGCTGGATTAAGGATTTGTACATTGATTTTTAATCAGAGGCCCCTGTTTACCTACCGAGATTTTAAATCAACCTTACAATATTAATACAATTTCCTTTTGCTAAGAAGGAATTTGTAGATCAATTGAGGTTCAAAGAATTCAGTTTTGTTTAATCTAAATCATTATGTTTTTATTGAGTGGAAAAATCCAAAATGCCACCAAAATGGCTGCCAAATGGCTGCCATTACCCAGGGGTGCAAAAAGTGCGGGAGCGCCGCTCACAGGAAATGAGAGCTCAAATTGGGGAAATGAGACAAAAGGGTACAACAAATTAAAGAGAAAAATATTGAGTGAAAAAATAAAGAAAAGGAGAGGGGAACATTGGAAGAAAAGGACAAAGAGGAAGAGAGGGAAGGAAACCCAGGGAAATTAGGAAGCGAAATCTGAGGGAAATGTGAGGAAAATAAATCCATGAAATTGTATAGAAAAGAAAGCTTATAGGATAATAAATGTGAGGGGCCAAAGAAACCTAGGAGAAAATTGAGGGGAAAGGAAACTGAGGGAAAAATATAAAAGAAAAGAACCTAAAGAAAAAATATGAGGAAAAGAGAAAATGAAAGTGGTTTGTAAACATGTGGATTGTGGATATCAAAGGCAGAAAATTAGTGCATGATATGGGTGCCAAAATTTTGAGGCTTATAACCTGTTCGGTAGTTGTGTGGTAGTTCCAGCTGAGGACTTAGTGCCGATGGTTAAAAAGAGAAATGCGGAAAAAAAAAGAAGAATAGAGGGCACTCGAGATTTAGAAACCTAACAAAATATGTGAGGAATTTAAATTGGTTTGTGAACAATGGAAGGTGGAAGCCAAACTGAGACAAACACTCAGAATAAATCTGAGGAAAAGAATATAAATCTAACAACACAGAAAGATTGAAAAGAATGAAACGGAACCAAAATATTCAACATTAACTTTGAAGCTAAAAACTTAGCCTAGGCAGCAGGCACTCAAGAATTCAAAAAAATTCATTTTGAGAGAAAAAGAGGACAAGGAAATCATTTTGACACTCATAATGTTAGTTTGGAGGAAATTAAGTGGGTTTGCGAACTAAGATATGATTAACTGAGATGACCATCCGTGATCGAGTCAACAAGCTTCAAAACACAGGGGTGAGGACATGAAGGAATGAGGTCAACCAGTCCGTGGATGGTCCATCATCGTGAGAATCTAGGGAGGTGAGACCGAGGACAAATCAGAAAAGTTTTTTTCTTACTTATTCTTCAAAAATGGTCATCATTCTTGAAGGTTCCGAATAGCTTAAAAACTACAAAAGCTTGCCGGGGCGATCGCATGGACCCCTGCTGGGGCTCTGCCCATGCATCCCTTTCAAGGGCCCAATTCCGGGCCCTAGGATGGGGCCCCTTCCCCTCACCTGATAAATGTGTATGATCGGTTATGGGAAACTACCTTTGTGGCCCTCCACTAGGAAAAATTCTGGACAGGACTATATAATGAAAACAAACCCAACACCATACTTTCTTGTTATTTTATGAACGGGCGGTTTATGTCCATTTTAAGAAGGGAGGAGAAGGGCGGAATGGAGAGGAAGAGAGGGAAATTCGGTCACATTGAGGAAGGAAATCGATAGGCAAAATCTTGCTCCTTGAAAAAAAGACTTTTGCCCCCCTGGCCATTACATATACTTATCTTCTCACTGACATTATACTTTACTTTGCAGTTTCAGGCAAGGAAGCATAGGGACAAAACTGTCGCATAACAGGAGATTGTTTAAAGCACATCCCAGAAAAGGATTGTTCTAATTACCCAATAGTAATAATTTTAGTTAACCTTTAGTCTATCGAAAGAAGGCTTGGGTGTGTTAAGTTATTGAACTAATCATAATTTAATTTCCCAAAAGCACATAAGAACCAGTACGCCGATCAACATAATACTCATTCGAAAGAATGGTTTAAAAAAGTTTAGTATTTAAAATGCAGTTTTCGTTTACTGTTCACTAAACGCTGATTAATTTAGGGCCTTCACAAGTACGTCTTGCCAGAATATGGGCAGGAATTTCTATTTTTACAACCTAGTACCAGAAATGGAAACTGTCGTGTGAAAGAAATATATAAAAGATGAATCCCAGAAATTGGAGAAATAGCAAATAACATTGGATTTGTGTGAAAGACACCTCAAGAGGACTTCCTGTTAAATAATTCAGGTTCCGTTTTTTTGTACCGTCCTTTACCAACATTTCTATTTATTATTTATATCTATTTCTTTATTCACTTTATTTATATTGATTCATTTATAAATATTTCTTGTCAATTTTGATTATTCGCTAATATTTAGATATAATTTATGGTTTGTTTCTTTATCCCTATGTTCCTGTTCTGAAGGTGAGATTAAAGCAATGCATGTAATGGCGACCATTTAATTCAGCATCAAGGAAAAACATGGATTATTGATTTAGACTAATTATCATCAAAACATCTACTTGAGAGGCCAGGATATAGCTAATTATATGCAATTGTCAGCTATTTGGCGGCCATCTGGATAAAAACATTTCCCCAAAGGGGATTCATGGGGATTGTGGATATTGGTTTATATGATGTATCTGCATGTATGGTGAAAAACTCAGCTCAATAACAATTTTTCCACGTAGTATGTGTATTTCTTCTCAGGGACTATACTAACGATATTATTTTGAGTTCAGCAACTTAGTTGATTAATAATTCAACTAACTTGATAATGTATCGTGTTACTAAAGACGCCCAATCAAGAATGTGGTTTTGAGTTAATGTAGACGAAATTATCGTTCACATTCCGCCATCCAATAAAATACATGATTAATGGTAACTTAAAAGATTACTCACTGAAATTATTCATAAAATTGAATGCAACCGATTCCGCTTATGGGTAGATACAGGAATTATTTCCTTTCAATGCCAATAACGAAAGAGTGTAACATGAGAAAATATTTTTCTGCATTTTCAATAAATACCCTTTGATAATCAGAAATATGGCTGAGTGAAAAACGTCAGAAGGCTTGTCGGGCAAACACTGCCATTTTACCTCAAAATGGTTAGTTTTTTTACTCATAGAAAGTTTTCAACAACAGAAAGTGATAAGAGCAAAAGACTCTAAGAGTGCTATGACTCAAAAGATGAAACATATACGCAATGATCTGTTTGATGACAAAATTAAAATTATCCATGGGAATACCAAGTCATTTCAAATTGTTCTGATTTACACTCCGATTGTAGTTTATTTTTACGAGTTTTAGATACGTCATTTGACACTAATTGCTAATATACTCTTCCTATGGTTTTCGTATTTAAATGTAGGCCTAAGATGGAATCGTGATTGAGTTTCAGTGACAATTGGAACTACTGAAATTTAATAACTATAAATAAAAGATTACATGTTGACCATAAAGCGTTTTTTTCGTTTAAATTGTGATGTCCATAGTGATACTTACCACATGTGGGCCGATGCTACAATTTGGAAATACATGAAATACTGTAAATTTTATGTCCCATTTACCAGGAGCATAAAAACGAGGGGGGGGAGGGGTGCGAAAGAGAAAAGGGGGACAAAGAGGAAATTTTAGGGGAGAAAAGGGAGAAAGGGAGACTACCCTTTATCTTTTTTTGGGGGGGTGGGGGGGGGGGAGATTTTTTTCGAGTATCAACATTATCGTACCTTCAGTATTATTTAATTTTCAATTATACTATTAATTACTAAAGTTTACCAGAAAAATGCTATAAATTTTACAAGAACATTCCGGCAGCAATTCTTTCTTCCAACAAAACCCGTTAAAACCCATCTTTATACAGGTGTCCATTCAAATTAACTGTGTATAGCTTGATGTATTATATTAACATTTGAGTATTAATTTTGATTAAATCATTCTAATACAAATATTTAAAAAAAATTGTAGAACCCCCATCATTCTTCTTTTCAAAATCTTCACTGGCACATTATTTGCCTGTAAGGACAATGACACCTTAGAAAACGTACAAAAGCAGAGTCATTTCTAGCGCTCTCCGCAGGCAAAAGTATGTTCAGATGTGAATACACCGCCGATGCGATCGATCGACGTCTTTTGAGTACGCAAAACAGCTCAATGTGCTTCGTCCATTGGAAATAGAAAACATAGGACGTTTTTTAGTTTTGCAACAGACAATCACTTTGGTATTAAATTGACAAGGAAAACAAAGGATACTTAATAGCAAGCGTGCTCAAAATGAAGAACGTTTTCAATGTCCACAAGTCCACATAAAATCATTTCCTAAAAGGTTTCCAATTTAGATATGCAAGGTCATAATTCTCGAAAACTTAAATCGCGATATCTCGAAAATGTGACTTTTGTCGTCGATTGGCCTGTTAGTGAAGTAGATAAGTCTTAATTTTCAAGAATATCGTGCAACTTCTGGACAAAAGCATGATGAAACTTGGCACACCTTCCTTGAGGTAGTAAAGCAATTTCAGAAGGGGTGCCCAAAAAAATTCGACATACAAATAATGACCGTCATAGGCCACGCCTCTTTTTATACATATTTCGTAGTAATGTTCCAATAATTACTTTCAATATCATATAAGTTTGGTATCAATTAAAGCTTGAGGACATTGTAGAGTGCTAAAATGATATAAATATTTGAATATTTGGTTTAGCAGAGGGCAGTTTGGGGTCATTAAAAATGTAACGATACCATTGGCCGTTTGTGGCTGATAACCATAGTTAAGGCTTGGTAGAAAAGAAGTGAAAATCAAATGTTATCCCATGGTCACTCCTAGGGTTATGTTGAGAAAAAATTTGCACTGAGAGAGACCCACTACTACTTTACTGCAATATATGTCCATAACCACACCTTGTATTATTAGTATGGAAAAAGTAATCGTTAAATTGAGTTTTTCATGTATAAATTGGCATTAAATTTACAATTAATATTTACCTTGCGATTATTTTCAGGTTATTGATAGGCCAGTCATATTAGAACAAATAAGACTTATTATAAATGATTTAAAACATATTTTCTCTTCTCCAGAATGATGGAGAAACCTTTTACGAACCAATCATATCAAAAGTTACTAAAATCAAAGTAGTAAAATAGAATATGTATGGTGCAGGTTTATAGAGGGTCAAACTATTTGAAATGGTCGAAATGGGCCGAAAAAGCTATGTTCGTGCCTTTCAAGGATTATAAGGTATAGTTTCCTACTGGAAGTAGTACTTTATCTGTATGAGGCAAAATGGTTCAAGGTCACAAGGGGGTTAAATTTTAGATTTACCCGATTGTTATAAATATTATGTCAAATTGTTCGTTACTGATTAGGAGCAATAGTATATGGTTGCTTGCACCATATAAATATGATATGGGTGATGCATAATTAGAAGCAATGTGAATGGGCCTATGTGAGGTCCACTACTATAACCTTATTCTAGATTACTTGAACTAGTAGTATCTCGTGTGGACCAAATGACAATTTTAAAACCAGATTGGAGCAAATTGGGTGGATCTAAATTATTGTACACCATGACCGGTGTAGTGCTACAGCATTCATTGTCATCTCGGAAATACAATTGAAAAAAAGAGTATTGGGCTTTTGATGAATGTAATATGTTAAAGACTTTCAGTGCATTAAAGGGGGGGGTGGTTGTCAAAATGAAAAATGTATTGGCCAGTAAGGAGTCTTGGAAAGCGTAGGTGAGCATATCAAAAAAAGTTGCAACTAACGCATGCGGTCGGGACCACTTAAGGTCCAATTAACAGACTTTCCGAAGTAGTGCTCTTAAAGACCATTTCTTGTGATCTGCAGATAATAAACATGGCGCAAAACCGGAAAGCCCTGAATGGGTGCGGTACAGGGGCCCCAATTTAGGGCCCATGGTGGGGTTGCAGACTGCCAGAGGCAGCCAGGGATCCGGGGGCGGAGCCCCCGGAAGATCCTTGGATTTGAACTATTCTCGAACCTTCAAGATGGGGGTTAATTAGTAATCAATTCAAAGAAAAAGACTGGCCAGTATAGAGGCGCAGGCCTAAGTTCTTGTACTGTCGAGGGGAACTATACAGTATACACATAGTGAGCGCAAATGTCTTTAAGGGGTGGGTATATGTCAGAGCCCCAGCGGGGGTCCATGGGGGCGAAGCCCCCGGGACCTCTTGGAATTGAGCAATTCAGAACCTTCAAGATTGCCACTTTTTGAGGGGTAAAATGGAAATCAATTCAAAGAAAAGACTGGTTTCTAACTTTTTGCTCACTGATACGGACAGTATAAGCCTGTACGACCACACGGTACTAGCTACATAATAGCGAGCGCCAATGTATTTAACAGGAGCGTGCAGGAGCATCAGTATCTGCTGGGTCCAGGGCAATGCCCCGGAAGCGTTCTTGGATTTCAGCTATTATTAGAAGGGTATTTTTGAAGGTAAAGAAGTAATTGACCTGTAGACATTAAGTTTATGGTGCTGGGGGCTAGGGAACTGATCCCTACCAATTTTTCCTTGACCACTTCAGCTCCCGACTGAACATTCAACTACCACTTGGGAATGGCCCATTGCTACCTCTGTTTGCATGTACGTCACTGCCATGCTCGTGGTTTCTTAAATTTTATTTTACCCATTTTTTATCACAAGTACTGTTGGCACCATTAGCAATTCTTTGATTACCGGGGGCTAAACTTGAAACAACACTATTGGCTGAGGGGAATCAATTTTAAATATTTGTGATATTTGGTGCTGTTTAATGGCTTTACATGAGTCGGGAATTCAATCTTATGCTGCTGTGATGGTGTGGCCGTTCTCGTTTTATTTTTTCTTCCCTTCTTTCTCTTTTCATTTCTCTTTTATCTTTTTTTTCTCTCTCTCGCCCGTCTCTTTTTTCCTCTCTTTTTCTTTCTCTTCTTTTTGAGGATCGCTGGGAGGGGGGGTGTTCCACCCCACACCCCCCCCCCATGGCGACGGGCCCTGACGTGTATCATTAATTTCATATATTGTTTGATGGATATATTGATGTGCACTTGCTATCACCAAAACTTTCGTGCTATACACATCGAGTGCTTGGAAGCACTACCACCCTGGTTCTTTGCCAGAACCGCATGATTTCAATTCCCTGCTAAACTTGTTCCTGAAATATCAGAGGGGATTTTTTTAGAGACATTCTGGGTTATCAAAAAGGCTAGGATAAGTTTTTCCCCTGTCCAATCCCAATGGCTCCAGCTGCTTAACTAGCTACAGAGCTAGGCCCTGGTTGGACTGCTAGCTACTGCTCAGGATGTTGACAACTCTTGAAAGCTATAGACCTTTGCTACCTGAACTATCGAAAGGTCTTAAGTAGAGAATTGCTGAAGTAGCTCCAGGAAATTACCTTTCTATTGGTTAGTGAACTGCAAGTGCTCGCCACTCGCCACAGGATTTTTTTTGTCTCTTGACTTCGTGTGCCTTGTCATGAAAAGGTATCCAGTGACTGGTGACCCAGAACTTCTAAGTATTCCGGTTTTTGAATTTTGGACACTTGTATTTGAAGCAGACTCTGCAGAAGTATTAGACCTGAAAATTTTCAATCCAATCACCTTCATGTTTGCAAATCATAATGAACAGGGCCGTAAGAGAGAAACGAGTAATGAAACCTCCCCCTTGCGGACGTACCCAACAAAAGTGTGCTTTTTGAGTTACTCAGTTTTTAGTAACATCACTTTTTGGCAAAACTTTATTAGTTTCCTAAAGATCCGTACACATCAGGCGATTAATGGTGAAGAAAAAACAAAGATAAAAGTCACAGCTGTCATCTTTTAGGGTTAAATTTCCCCAATGATTACCACTGTGGACATGGTGTATGTACGTTGCAGAAATGTTTCAATTTGTACATCCTCAACGACGAAATGCCATCATTTCAAATAACGATACACAGATTCTAAAAAAGTCAAACTGTTTTAAATCAAGAAGTTATTACCAACTTTCCAATTTGCAATCTCTGGTTTTAAAAACATGAAAAGTAGTACAGGTGCTTGAATGTGCCTTTTGGGAATGTACGGCCGCAGCATGTAACTTTTGTAATATCCAAAAATCTAATTATTTGGTGCAAATGCCTATTGTCATGAAACTACATAGTATTTACCTTTGATATGAAACAAAAATCAAGTATTTGGATTTGTTTGATTTTTTTACAATGTCCTCAATTGGTTTTGACATAATTTGGCGGAACTGTCCTTTATTGCATGCATGCCATGTAGTGGAATTTGATATCAAATTTGGTGAAATTTAATAGCAAATTGCCTCCAATACCTTTATGACCCTATAATGACCCAAATGCTAAGATACCCTACTAAAAGTATCTTTAAGACAATCTTTATGTTCCAGGCTTTAATTTTTTGATATCACCATATAGCTTCTGAGGATTTCCATTTTGACCTTTTAACATATGCAAAAAAGGGGGCGGGGCATATGACGTCCATTAATGAAGTCCGATTTTTGGGCACCCCTTCTAAGTTTGCTTTGTACACCCTAAGGAGTCTGTGCCAAGTTTCATGCTTTTGTCCATAAGTTCACCATGTTTATGGTTATCTACTACACTATTAGGAAGATTCGTGACATATGAATCATCACAATTGAAATAGAAGTGGTCATGTCTTAAGAGATTATTCATGTAAATGTCCGGTTGGTATTTATCATGTTAAGGCGTCATGGAAGTCGAGTCAGAGTTCCAAAATCCCCCCCCCCGTTAACTGGCCCTCCTTTTGGTCTCATTTTTTGGTATCAAGTTTTTTGGCTTAAATATCGTCCTTTAGGCCGTCGGCCAGGGAAAAAAGTAACGTTGAACTCGGAATTGATTTTCAGGGGCCAATTGGGGTAACTTATTTAACATTGCTCCGGGTGCTTTTTTGTATATTGGTGGTGTTTTATTTTAATTTTTGTGTATGATATTATTGTGTATTTGTATGTAAATTAATTAAAAAAAAAAGAAAAAAAAATGTTGAACCACTTCCGGTAAAATCTGGGGCTTCTGGGGACGTGCTATTAGCGATCGGGCCATGGACCTTTAAATTATTTATAGAACAGAGGCCACCTCTACTATGTTAATAATAGTCTGCATTGATGTTGCAAAGGCCTACCTTACAACAATAGACTGCTTCAGTTTTCATCACTCACAAACTAGTGCATGGTGATTGTTCTTGTTTTGGTTGGTTGTTTTAATTTTTTATATAAAGATTATATATAGAGAGTTTTGAAAAATATATTTTTCTGCCATTGAGAATAAATTTGCGATTTTTTTCTTTGACAATTATTTGCCTGAACATAAAGCACCTATATTGGTGACTTTCTAGCAAAATCCAGGAAGAAGATCATGTTTGTTTGTTTTTCCAAAAGTAGCAGAAAAGCCCCATAGACTTCATGTACAAAACTTAAACTCCACAGAACCAACCTAAAATTTTATCTTGAGTGAAAAAGCTTGCCTGATTCCGGGCCCGATTCATTTTCAGGAGTCAAAATGGCCATAGATATGTGCGTTTACAAAAGATTTGTAAAAAAAAGTTCATCCTTGCCCACCCCTAATGTCAGGAGGTATTTGCATGGTTTGCTTCGATCTGATTGATGATTCATGGTTTATTAAACATATTGCCATCGCAGCCATAAAGCTGCGGAATAATTTACAATATTACAATAAAAATGAGTATAACATAAATAACATAATCAATTAAAACAATTATATTCTGTTGAATTTTAACAATAATTTACACATTAAAAAAAACACCAAAACTACAATATTCTAAAAAAGACTAATGGTCATTAGATATCACCATTTTGAATTATTAAATGTATTGCATATGTAAATATGCAAATTATATACCATCATATTACTACTATCATCCATCATACTTACCCTCCTCACTATCCTTTCCATCATGTTGATAACTGAGGTTGGCTGGAATTCGTATGTTGAATTGAAGCAGACGTTTTCCTGCAAGTTGTTTAGATTGTTTGAATTGATGTCAAAGATGAATTGTAATTCCGTGGCTGCATGTTCAGGCGACTTGCAAGTTTTTTACTAGGTTTACTGTTAACTGGAATAAGTTGGACGCATCTATCTTATCGATCTTCCAATCATTACATCACTCAGTAGTAGAGTATTGTTGTACTCGGTAAAAAAGGTGCTTGGTCACAGGAACAAAGATCAACTAAGTGTGCAGGAACAAAAGACTGGTGCAAGTAAAAAGAAGGTCCGTGTGGCTAGCTTCAGTGTGAGTGGCTTCAGGCGACTCCGGAAAATCTCCAATGACTGAGCTGAACCCAGTAAAGCTGGTAGGGGTGTTCCAGATGCAGATGACACTTGGAAAAAGAATTGTGCTAGTAAGAGAATTCTACAGTGGTGCTGTTTGTAGCTTGTTGGTGATGGCCCCTAGTTTGGTCGGATATATTCGTGTGAGGAGCGCAACATGGTCATGAAATAAAAATAAAGTCACGTGTGCATTTTTGTGGTGAAAGTAAGCCACTGTGTCTAGATAGCTTCAGGAAGTCAAAAAGAACAAGAAAAAAACATGTTGCCAACTTGCAGCCCTGTAGGGGCTTAATTTATGGGCTATTTTCAAAATGCCGCCGAAATGTTTTTAAAACGACCATGAAAAAGGCTAGATATGAACAAATTTTTGTGATGAAAGCACAGCAAATGGCTATATATACACACAGAGTCCATCAACGCAGGCAAAGAAATGTTGTTTACCAATGGGAAACTTTTAGACAATCATTTGGGAAGACATTTATTGACCCCCCCCACCCCACACCACCAAACCAGTCCCGGTTGTCACTATTTGGTCTCTGAACTTATTCTAGCTGCCTAAATGCCAATGGAATTTAACAAAAACAAAAAAAAACCCCCCACAAAAAAGGCGTTTACGTGTTCTTATTATGTTGCTGATCAGGCAAACTTTGCATGACAGATTTTAGGGGGGGGGGGGGGGGGTTTCAAAATACAATGCTTATTGCCATTAATGCCATATCAAGTCTAATAATGTACTTAATTTCTTTATTTGGATTCCCAGGAGATGAGTGGATCTGGTTAATTGGTCGCAAGTCTTTGCTGCCAATCATGTTTATATTCACACTAAACAATAAGAAGCTCAATTCGTTCGTCCAAAAATCACAGGAAGATCCGTCTTTAACCAGCTGATGTTTCATCATCCAGGTGATCAGGCCTGGGATTCTCTTGGGGACATTTTCGACCGCACAGTCATCTATGATTGGCTAATGGTTTTTTTTTTTTGTGGCCCTCACACTCGCCAGGTTGGTGAAAGTTTCTACTCCGTATTGTGAAGGAAGGTCTTTGTACGACCAACGCAGTCTAGTAGGAGTCGTAGGTTGACCCATTTTTTCCTATCAAGGTCACCGCCTTTGGGCTTGCTAGAAGGGCTATCTACAAACTGCCTTTAGGTTCAAAGTATAGGCATGGGACCATTGCTAATACCCATATGTCATTGATCCAGGATGAATTCGATAGGGATACTGTGACTGCAGTGTCATGGAGTGGTAGCAAAGTGATTCCGTGAATGGAATTCTCTGTCCTCAAAGGGTGTTGGTGGGAGGATTAGGCTACCCGGTTCATCACATTTCTGGCGAGCTTGATCGTTGAAGGTTTTTTTTTTCCTCCTCAAGGTTTGCCGGAGCTATGCCAGACAGAATTGAAGATATTGTAAAGGCGTCGCACAAAAGGCACAAAAAACCACTAAAAGTCATTGAATCATTCAGAACGACATCAATCTTTGTGAATGTACACTGTGACGCCATACTGGTTGCAGCGTATTCAGCAGGGAGTATGCCAAGGAAACAGTGATGTGTGTATAAGGTGTCAAAAGATGCACCCATCCAGTTCATGCGAGCTTCTGAGGAGGTTAACACGAGACTGCGTCTTGGCAGCGATTGCCTTGATGTATTGATTGCAATAAGGCTGCGCCATTTGACACCCAGGGTGGTACCTTCGTGTGGGGCATGTGACAGTTTTCTCCATCTAGCGTGATGTTAAGTTCCTTTTTTGCGCATCGTTTGCAAGTGGAAAACAGAGCTGGACGTCTTGGGTTTGCGGCGTTTCAAGGCCCTCGGTGTAGAATTGGCTTACAGTGATTAGGTCTTTCTGCACCCACCACGGTTTCTACGGACTCACAGGAATCAGCAGCTTATTCCGAGTGCGTGTCGTCTGCGTAGGAGTACAGCGAACAATCTCCCTTTGGCATATCTGAAAACGTGATGTTGAAGAGACTGGGTGCCAGGACAGAACCGTGTGGGACACCATTCCGAAGTTTGTGCGCTTTCTACCGCGTTGCCCACCCGATGTCTCCAGACGAAAGATCTGTCCTGGATGAGCGCATAAGCACTTGACAAGTTGACATCAGGGAAGATTTGAGTAACGTGAGGGTAGAGACCTCGATGCGCCAGAGTACGAGCAGCGCAGTTAGGGTCTATGAAGACTGCCTCAAAATCTGCTTATTCTGGAAGGCTGTCTCGATGTCATTAAATAGGCTTGTATATGATTAGTTGTTGATTTACCTCTTCGAAATCCAGCTTGGGGGCGGGGTAAAATTTGCCGACCGTAATCATTGCTACTGCCGAGTATCAGTCGATCAAGCAGCTTTATAGATGTGAGATAGTAGCGAGATGGGTCTGTAACTCTGGCTCATTTGCTGGTTTTTAGGGGTCAGGATTGCAATGACCTATTGAATGTCTTTCAATGAGGGGAATAGTGGACGTTCCCATGCAAGTAGAAAGGAGAGTTGGAGCCATCGCACAGCTTCGGGTGCCATATTCGTCAAGACTTCTGCATGGATGTTATCATGCCCGGAGCTTCCCATTCTTGAGAACTTTAATTGGCTTCCGTGATCTCATCGTAGGTGGAATGGTTGGGACATGGGCTTGACGGTGGAGGAGGTTTGGGATAGAAGCGTTAAATCTCCGCATTAACAGCACGAGAGTGGGCTTCCGCCTGTAGAGTGTGGGTCTTGCCACTTTCCATGTTGACAAGTATGAAGCGATGGAGTTGCAGAGACAGGACAGCTATGCGAAGCTACGCCCGGGGAGTATGTTGATGGTGTTCCAGGCCTTGCGGCTTGAGTGGGAAAAGTTGATGGATATCTCCATCCTCCATCCGGCGCGTCTCTCTTGGCCAAGCCAGATCCATTAGCTGGTTGCCCTTTGTATTCTCTCAGTATCGGCAGGTTGGTATTACATACACTTTGTATAACTCGTCGCATTCCTGGTCCCAACAGGGGGTGTAGGGATGTGTCTCTTCTGCCTCTTGGAATGGAAGTTTAGCTGCTTGGTGGGGCATGGAGCAGAAGTCAGAATATGCAGCGTTGATGTTAGATGAAGCCGGGTCTGGCAGCATGGGTGACAGTTCGCTGGTGAGTTGTTTGAACTTGGACCAGTTGGCTTTCCTGAAATTCCATCTCTTTCTGTCGAGGGTGGAGATCGTGACCTTGAGATTGTCAATGGTGACCAGGATAGGGCAACGACCTGACCCAGGAAATCTAGGGAGGACCGTTCTGGGAGCAGCGGGACTCTGGATGTCGCTGGGGACTGTTGACAGGTCGGGACAGGGCCATGTCCCATGAGCTTGAATAGAAGGTAGGTGGATCCTACTAATCACCAGCCGTGGAGGTCTTGGGCTTCATCCATTCAAGACCCGCTTGAGATCTGTCAATATTGGAGTATCCCCCTGGTTTTTTTTTCTGGATTTCTACAGTGAACTCTCCGCAGGACGAAGGAGCTCTGCTTAGACCTACTGGAAGGGAGTTTGCAGTCTGCCTCTGCTGGTGGTGGCTTATAGTTGTTGGTGAAGTGATAGTGGGTCCCATTGCTTGCACATGTTATCCACGAATCGGCGAATTCATTGAAGATGGCAGGGTTGATCTCACTGTATGCCTTGATTCACATAGAAAAGGGGGGGGGGGCGATCCATGCTTGTTGTGCGGACTGAAGCAAATAAGGTCAAAACCTTCGATCTGCAGCTTCTCTTCAGATCGCAGTGAGCTTCTTGGAGGAGGATGATATTCACTCCGTTATCCCTGGGGAGCGGTAGATGATGTCACGCTTAGTATGGGTGAGACCCTCAACGTTCAGGCTGCGGATCAGACTTTGGTGCTTGCCAAAAGGAAAGTTCCTCTGTGAGTAGCTCAGCCGCCTCGAATTGAGGGTGGGTCTTAAATGTCACGTGTTTTTAAAACACGCGGATGACTTAAGTGTTGATAGTAGACACAAACAGGTAATGTGACATAACAGGGCCGCCGCGAGAAGGCTCAAAACGAAGCTAAAACCCCCCCAACCATCCATCATGCTGTTTCAGTGCAATATAAATAATTGCAAAAACTGACCTCATTTGAAGACAAGAGCACATGTTGAATGTTAAATACCTAAATACACCCTTACCTGATCAAAACCTCAGTTCATGATTCAATTTTTAAGATTCATTCATTATTGATAGAGAATGTCAACTGATAAAGTAAGTAATAGAACAAACTTGTTTTCCCTTGTGAACAAATCAAAAATCCCAATGCCCCATTAAATCTCTTGCCCACATAGGGACAGGCCAGGTTATGGTGATGGTAAGTATCCTGAAATCAAAACCATCTAGGAAGATGTGAATACTGTGATATTCAATCAACATCTGCTACATGGTATAGAACATACGCCAAGTAGAGGCCCACGGGTACTGCCAACGAGGTCAAAGAACGATGAGCAGATAGCGTAAAAGATTCCCAGGTTCGATCACTTAAATGCGGCAGTTACAGAAATCAAGAGTTAGGTTTGGACGTTTTGGAAAGAATGTGGATGCTGCTGGCAAAATATCTTGCGCATCTTTCACATGCATACAGCCTGAATGTGTTAACCCTTTCTACTATTTTCCCAAGGTTTGTACTAGTTTCCTAGTGTAGCCATTTTGAACAACACACTTTCGATGTGTTTGATTTCACCTGGTTTGTTGGCTTCATCACATCGTGTGAATGTTCGATGGACTACATGCCAGATGTCCATAAATTGGAAACCGAGAGATGTGTTTATTTCTCAAACACAAGACATTTTACTAACTACAACTATTTACTCTAATGCAATACTAGGCTATGGCCGAGTACAATTGTTAAGAAGTCTTGTGAGCTACTACTTTGCACCAGAATGACAGCAGTTATCATCTAGCTATTTCTTTAATGTCTTTTAAGCTATGCCAGGTTATGCCCATCATCCTTCAACATAAACCCAATTTCTTGCAACACGAGAATTTGTCCTGGTCATCTTTGCTCCAAGACATCCCGAATCACGTTTCTCTGTCCCCTTAATGTCCCAACTTCAATTCAACCAATTTCTTGGTGCCTCTACGTGGTATTCTGTACACTTTGCTTTGACTATAACTCTATGAAAATATCACAAATTGTGAAGTCTTGATACCTAGCTTATAGTGGCCACTTAACTTCATAGAGCAATTCTCCTTATGTTAGAGAGTTGCCTTACTGAAATCATTCGCCGATGAGCTGGTGCTCCATTGTGGCTCCTCCATACCTGTCATACCTGTCTGAATGCTCAATGTTGGTGTTTTGGAATTGTTTCTGTAATTGTGGAAGAATTTTCTCATTGATCATCTGGCGATATTGTTCACCATTAAGATTCCATTGCAAAAACAACAGGGTCACATCTGAACGATATCGTTTCACCATTAAATTTCCCTGAAAAAAACAGGGTCCGAAGGGCGTGCTAATTCCGTAGAAACCCTATCCAAAGAGAATCCTGGTGTCAAACCATTGCCTGTCATTCTATGGAATCACTGTGGTCAGTCAACCACAATGGCGGCTTAGGAGTTAATGGTGTCATATATAGAGATGGCTATCTATGCATTTAATAAGAGGTACCATATTCTTTCGCAAAATATCATCATAAACCATCTACACACTAAATGATTTATCATAGATGGATGTTACTTTTCACCACTAACCCAACATTAACGAAAGACCTATTGAACTACTATTTAAGTCATATTTAGAGCCGTTTTAAATAGGTACCCGAAACTGTCCCTCCCTACATCCCAACATTTTTGAGATGATGTTCCAGTTTCTTTGAGATCCCCGAGGATACTAAGATAGTCGGTATGTTTTGCATCACAAGTTCAACATGAAAGGTTCCTTATTTTTAATTTTTAGTCATATTTGATATTTTTGGGGGGCATTTTGAAAAGGGCCCTAAAATAAGACCCTCCTACAGGATTAAATTTGTTTGGCTGATGCTGGTTTGTTATTGAGACCTTTGAAGATATCTATTCCGATGGTTTTTCTTTAAACCACAAAATCCTATATGGATGCCCTTTTAATTTACCCTATAATTTCAGCATCATAGTTCATACTGTTGGTGGTCATTTGAAATAAAAGACAATACCCACCCTGCTAACTTGATTAGAATTTGGGCATTTTTTTTATCTTCGATACCCCTGAAGATATCTATTCCTATTAGTTGGGTTAAACTTGTTACCATGGAATCAACTTGATGGACACCCTTTTATTTTATTGATTTCTTTTTTTATATTTTCATACTTTTAAGCAGCAATTATTACAAAGGGCTATAAGCCCCCTACTACATTGAACTAGATTTACGCAACATTGTTTTTCCTTTTCCTTTGGTACCCCCTGAAGACATGAAATACGATATAGGTGGTCTGTGCTTTATCACAATATCTATATACACACACTGCCATACGTATTTGCAACATGCAAGAAAAAGCAATTCATTACTTCATAATGGATGTAAAATTGTATCAGTAGTTCTTGACTACACATTAGCACAATTATGTGGTCAAAAGTGGGTTTTTTTGAAAAACAGATGGTGTTTCCCAGAATCAAGTTGTGCGACAAAGTTTAATTGAATTTTCCTTTACCCTTAATATGGCGGGTTAAAGAAGCCCTGGGCCTAATGATAACTTCCCCTCCGATTGTACTCCAGAAGGAATACAGGCAGAGGAACGTCAAATGGCCGCCGAATATCGCTAAATGAACTTTACGAGTTTGTCAGGGTCACTCTAAATGTTTAGGTCGAAAATTGGTGTGGTTTGTATGGACCGGAAATGAGATAGTCAATAAAAGATTGTGAGGCACTTTTACCCACCGTTGGACTCGGGAAATATAATGGCAAAAAGAGGCCACGTGATTCCCTGAAAACAACTTTTACAAGGGCACCGTTGACATTGTGCTCTTTGTTTGTCCATTAAGGTGAACTCGTAATTTACACATGATTGACGTAACCCCGTGAGTTAAATCAATTAAATTAATTTGCCATTTCAGGTGTCTCGGATTTATCGAATATTTCAAAGACCAACATCTTCCATTGACTTTATCTCGTTTCCGTTCCACACAACCACTATTATTTTCTCCCATAAAATTTTAAGTAACCTAATGACCCGTTACAATCCATTAAGTGGCTGTTTTGAAGCCATATCCTTTGTGTCTTGTCCTGTGTCCTTCTGGAGTTCAATCGACAATTTAATCGTTTGCTTTTCTTTTATCCGCCATAGTTAGGAACTGACAATCAAATCAACGTTTTTTCACTCGCTTGGATTTGGGGACTAACATTGTTTTGAAAAATACAACTTTGGACTTTAAATACGTATTGATCGGTCAAGAATCCATGGTAATAGTTCTTGAAAAATCATTGGTGATTATGAATTTGCGTTGTTTCTGATGTTTCAATACTTAATGGCCAGTGTGTGTACATGACCGCTCTTTATATTTGCCGTATTGTAAGGTCATCTTTCACACTTTGGCAGCCAGTCTGAAAAAAGGCCATAACCACCCCTGCATTACTACATGGTTTGGAAACTGTTTTTTCATGTTCTTAGAAGACTCCTGAAGATAATAGTTTGTTTGCTTTTCACCACAAAACAAAATGCACGCTCTCTTATTTTAGATCACGTTTTAGAGGACCTATATTCATCTTATTGGATTTGGCTCCCATTTTGAAAAAGGGGCTATAAACCACCCTTCTACTCTAACGGATACTTCTAAACTCACTGGACTACATTTTGGCAAACATGGGTTTTCACTTCCTTAGACCCCCTGGAGATATCTATGCAGGTTGTTTGCTTTCACAACAACACCGCAAATTAAATGCCCTTTTTATTTTAAATCACATTTTAAAAAAGTTAAAAAACTTTTTGTTTATTTTAAATTATATTCTTTGTTTATTATTTGATTTTTAATTTATAAGAATAATTTTTTATTTTATTCATCGTGTTTATTTTGGTGTTAATCATGGATTGTATATGTATTCATTTCGATTTATTATTAGTTTTTCTTTGTCCTATTTATTCATCTTTAGTTTTTTTATTTCAAATTTTTATTGTAACGATTGTACTTATTAATATTTGTATTTATTCAAATGTTTGGTTTTCATTTTTGTCAATTGTATTTGTGTTTTATTACTTTGGTTTGATTGTACTTTTTAGTCATCTTATTTGGGTTTAGTGTTAATAATTTACTTTATTTTCATTTTAATATTTACTATTATTATATTTTTTGTTTAAAGTAAAATTATTAGGCTATAGTGAAATTACTACTTTTTTCCTTCTCCCTCCCTCCCGTTCTTTGGGTCTTTTTTCTTCCCCTGTTTTTGCTTTTTCTTTTTTCTTCTTTCTTTTCCTTTCTTTTTACATTTTGTACTGAATTTTTTAACAAAATATTTTGGTTCCATTTATTCACTATATTTCATTTCCTTTTGGAAGGCTCTATCCTAAATATCTGTAATTTTTATTATTTCTTTTGTTTATTTTACAGATTAATTTTAATGATAGTTTAAGACTAGTGACAAGATTGTGATTTGGTTTTAATTTTTAAATTATTGTATTATTTTCTCATCCGTTTATTATTATTTTTTTCGTTTTTCTTTAGGTTTTTATTATTGAAAGGTGGTTGGGTGTACGCTCTTTTTCTTTATTCATTCCATTTGGTTATTTTATTTTATATTAATCGGTTTTATATTTGTGTTAATTTCTTTTTATGCTTTAGGCTAGATGTATTAACTTTTGTGAATGTCATATGGCGAAAAAAATCGCTTTTATACACCCAAACAATAAAAATTTTCTAAACCTACAATTAAACACAAGAAATAACCCCCCCCCCCCCCAAAAAAAAAAATCAGCCAATGGATTTTCTAACCCATACCAACTAATCCATTGTATTAAATCAATTGATCAGAATACAGAGCCACATAGGTCCATTGAGGAAATGTACGTGTCAGGCGCTAATTAGCTGTGTAACATTTCGCTAAGTGGTTTACTGGCGCTGCAACATGATATCATTTGTTAATTTCGTCAAAAAGCTCTTCCATGTAACCCCCCCTATTTTAGCTTGACACGTCATAGCCCGGTCGCAATATGGGAGTGTCCCAGTAAGTGACCTCGAACTACAGGCTATTACCACGGTGTATCTTTACCCAACTCCCCTACGTTACAAATCGCCCGGAGGGCAATCGGGGAAAATCAACCGTCACTAATTTCCCTTTTTTTTTGGCAGCAATATTTATTTTCACTAACATATATGCGCGATTTTAAACAAAATCGCGCTCTAGAAAAGCGGCAATTTTTCAGATACCGTTAAAGCAGTGATGCTGATCTCGTACATCTTCAAAATCCATTAACACAAACCAACTTTTCCATTTAGAATAAAAACAAACAAATTTTAGAAAAACAAAACACCGTTTTTTTACCTAAAAAACTTTAGCTAAAGAATTACAACAAACCCGACAAATTTCTTTCCCTAGGGGGTCAACCCCAGCATGACATTAAGTTGCAACGTACCATTCCCACCAAAATGGCCCTAGTAAAAGTAATATACTGTCCGCTTACTCGACCGATAATTCGCCGGCCGGCGACTTATTATAAACAAGCAATGTCTTTAAAAAAGACAAACGCCTCAGGATCACTAAAGGTTAATTTGTACCTATTTTCCATGTCGCATCTCCTGTGCAGTGATGGTCCGCTTTTGGTGGCAGGTAATTTTGCAGAAGTTTGGCTTAAACACTGCTATAACAGTCTTATAAACTGGGCTGACATCACTGCATTGAGATAGTGATATGGACCCTAGTTTGAGGTCTTTTAAACTCTGCAGCAATGACAATTGACAGGGTGTTTGTTCATCACTTAAGATATGAGTTGGCTTTTACTGGAAGCAATTTTCATTTGGGTTAGGGTATTTTAAAGATACTATAGATAATGTCACTATTTGTATGTTTTGGCATGATACAAAGCTTTTTTGTTTCTGTGAGTATGCATTAAAGATGAGGAAACTGACAAACTCGCGATTCTAATGTCTGAACGAAGCACTTTTTGTTGTGAATCACACAGACGCTTTTGTGATCATTAATTCTATAATCATAAATAATAACAAAATAACCTTTAATTCATAAGCGGAAGAAGGTAGCTATTTGACTGTCTTACTTCTGTCGTCCATTCAATATATCAACAACTGTGTTTTTGATCCCTGAAACTAAAGAAAACTTCACTAATACAGATCACAAATATGAAAAATGATCATAAACTCATATTTACTCTTTGCGCCTCCTAATCAAACTGGTATAACTCACTAGTTTTCCAAACATTGAAAGCTTTAAATACCAATAAGAATGTGATTTTCTATATGAAGGACTTCTTGAGCTTAGCTATTTCACACTGAGTAGTGTAATTTGATTGATTTGATTTGGTAAAACAACATTAAAATTACAATAATTGCACATAACATAGTAAAAAATAAAAAAACATGAATATAAATACAATTAAGAGAATAAGTTTTATTTTACATAAAGACATGAACCTGTTTCACCTGGATAACCATGAAAGTCATAAAATAAATTATTTCCAATGGGGTCCAAATTAAACAACCAATTTGGAATGGAAAACAAAAAATATTGCCATGGCATGTAAAGCGAATAATGTAGATCCCAACATCTAGAGCAATGCACATGTACTTAAAAATGATTTTCGAAAATAATAACCTACAGTACAAATGGCTTGCTTCCAAATCCCCTTTTTAGTTGCCCTTTTGAAACTACAAATTTCCTTAATCGTTCCAATGTTATGGTTGATCGAAGTGTAACGCAACGCACATAGTAGAAATACATTTCTATTTTTTTGTTATTGTATTGTGTTTCAAGCAGCTATGTTGACTTTGTTGTTCAATTGTGTTGTCAAGCAGAATTTGAAGAGAATTCAAAATAATTATTTTTGGTGGTAAAGTGACCATTTACAGATGTTTTTGTGTAATTTAAAAAATGTATTATTAATAGAATAGATAAATTTAGAATTAAAAACAAAATTGCGAAAGTAACTTGTAATTAATAATGTTAAATAACAATGAAACGCTTCCGGACCTTTATTTGCCTACACATCTTTTTTTTTGGCCATTTTGTTCGAATGTTGCAAACTTGCCCCCCCCCACTTATCTCTAAACGGTTTTGATCACCGAGTTGACTTTCAAATTTAGTCACAAAACTAGTTTTAGCGTCATACTATGAACCTATGAGAGGAGTTTGTATAAACCTTTTAGTTTTTTTTAGTTACATCATTTGATTTTTTTGTATATCACCAGCAGGCAAAATGGCGAGAGAAATTTTGTTGTCATGGCAACATGGAATATAATTTGGTAAACGCTCTCATACTCATAGGATCACCGATCCTGGCCATAGTCATTGTTTAAGAAACAAACTTGTTCAAATAACTTTAGATTTTTGTATAAATTGGGGGGGGCAAAGTGTCATTTTTCACTTTCTGATTTTCTTGGTGCCGCTGTGACCTTTGACCCCTGCTATTAGCATACCGAAGGTCGATAATGAATCCGACAAAAATTTTTTGAAAAAAAGCTCATCTCCCAAACTTTTTGTATATCACTCACTTGCTTTATTAAAAGAAACTATTGTTGTTGTTGCAATAATCATATTAGTGTTAAAAGGCACGCCATGTCCCCACCTTTAAGGGCTGCACATACCCGTCGCCTCTTTCCACTGCCAAGCCCCATTTACGATGATCGCAATACATTTTTTAGCGCCACACTGCAATAGCTTGCAATGGCTTTTCGTACGTTCAACACCATCATGACATGCGTGGCCATATGGAAAGTCTTGGACGCGTGCAACCATATTCATTTCATGAATATTAACCATAGTTTGCAATTGCGAATGATTCTTCTGAAAATCACTTATTAAGCGTGCAATCATTCAATATAAGTTTTAACATCACCTCAATACACAAGGTTAGGAAATTGAATCTTTTTTTGCGGTGGTGGATTAACTGCACGTTTGCTTGTTCCGAATTTGTAACATCCGGGAAACACGCACTGTGACACGCCCCATGAACACCACGCCCAAATTTTTGTCGCACGTACGCTACCACAGAACAATGGACAGCCATCTCATTACACTTTACCCTTGAATTATAACATGAAAATGAATTCACACTGAAGGCATGGCTTTTACTCAGGAGATCGTAGCCTACCGAAATTGTAGAATTCATGACCATGTCAAAGCTTGTCAGCTATGTCCCCCCCCCCACCTTCGGAAATCCTTATCTTCGGCCGACCTTCCGGATTTTACTACGGCACGGGATATCCCTAATGTGATGGATAGAGGTACTATTATGCAACCGGCAATCGCAGTTGGGACAGGAGCTTAGATTTTACCGTCCTGTTATGCCTGGCTATACTTAATATGGACAAAGTTTGTTATGCTTTCCGCATTCTGAGAAACCACACCTCTCATTTTCTTAAATTAATCTCTTGCGTGTATAATCATCACTATATTTGTAGGTTTCTATCACATATTTCAGTAACTTTACGGCGCATATTAAACAAGTCTGCACAGTAGGAATCAGTTTCCGTTTTTACCTTACCCATGCAGCTAATGGAATAGTTTTCCAATCATGCTAATGAATAAATGTAATTAGGATAAACGTCATCAAATTTGCAGAAAGGGCGTGAGCCTAATTGTCTCCGGTAATACAGCGCCAATTAGGCGGACTAATTTGTACACGCCACTAAGATACTGGCGCGAATTAGGTGCCAATTGGGTGTAAATTAGGTGCCAATTCCTTCTAGAACGCCTTCGGAGAAAAACGTCCTGTTTTTACGCATACGGCGCGGAATGTTTGGTCTTACAAACATTTCAGGTGAGGGCTAATGAAATATAAAAGCTTAAAGTACAACCATTCAAAAATATCGATTTTGTGAACAAATCTGGGGCGCACTAATTTTTCAAATGTGCCAGTGCTCTTTAAATAGTTGGGTAATTTGGGGGCAATTTACGTGACCGTGGAGAGCAGAAGTTCTTTTGATTTCGCAGTGGATTTGTCTTCTTTGAAGGATCATGAACAAAATTACGCGGGGGTGGCCCCTCGAGAAAGTGGGGGTGGTCGGGTAGTCCGGTGAAAAATTCATATCAGGGGTCAAACATGAAAATGCTTGGATTGCTGATCAATGGAACAAAGTGAAGCTTGTTAATGGGGAATTAAGAAAAATTATAGTTTTTGTAAGCAACCTACAAGGTATGGTTACCTGACGATGTTAGACAAAATCTCAAAATGTCATCACCAAAGGTTAACTCTTAAATATTGGTGCAGCAAAAGCACCGATTGTTTAAAATGGTCCCTCAAATTGGTACCCTTTTCACACCACAGGGTTTTGTTTTGGGCAACAAAAGTAGTTGACATGACACTCTCATTGTAATTGTTTTTTCGGATAAATGACAACCAGGTCAACCTTGACCTCTATTGTCCTCCCGAATTTTTTTAAAAAGATGTTAGACGGTTCAACATGTTTTGTTTGCAGTCTCTGAGGAATTGAAAACAATTTGAAGCCTTTTTTTGAAGAAATCGGAGCAATATTTAAGATTTACCTTTCGTGATGACCTTTGGAAATATTTGATGATTCTCCATAACCATAAGTTTTAAGAGTAAACTCTCCCTTTTTTAATCCTTAAAAGACGAAAAACGTGGTTACCTTTTAACAGCAGCCCAAGCATTTTCATGTTATTAAACCTCTTAACTGTATTAACCCCCTCCCCCCCCCCTCCTGGATTCCTGCCCTCAAACTTTCATTCACGGGGGCACCCGAGCTAATTTATCATAAACCTCATAGAATAACAAATCCACTAAGAAATGCTTCCTCTGTCCTCCACGGTCACGGAATTTGCTCGAATGCCCAAATAAAAACTAATCCTCATCATCCGTATCGTACTTAACCTCCGCACTATCTGCAATGCCTCCTATATACCTTTTCCTTCTCGGCTTATCTAACTCTCGCCTTTCCCCTCCTTCCATCCTTTACATATCCTCATCATTCATATTATACTCCCCTCCTACCTATCCTCTCACTCATAATCCTCATATATCAGACTCGCCTTATCTAACTCCCTCCTCTCCATCCTTACCACCCCCTCTTACTACGATAAATCCCTCATCTCCTATCATACTTACCCTCCTCATTATCCTTTCCATCATATGCCTCCTATATCCCTTTTCTCGCCTTCTCCTTCACAATCCTTACCCATCCTGTTACTAACTATAATATCATCATCATCCAATTACTTTACCCTTCTCACTATCCTTCAATTATCTGCCTCCTATATAGTCGCTTTCTCTCTCTCCTCCTTCCCTCCTTACCACCACCCTTTTCCTAACTATATATCCTGATCATCCATATCGTACTTCCCCTCGGGCTCACTATCCTTTTCAAGCATAAGCCTCTAATCCTTTCCTCCGCCTGTCTAACTTCTGCTTATACCATCCTCTTACTACTATATATCCTGATCATTCATATCGATTAACTTTCCCTCCTCATTATCCTTTCATCCTATGCCCCTATCTCTCCTGACTCGCCTTATCCAACTTCTCCTCCTTTTCCCATCCTTACCATCCCATTACTACTATATCCTCATCATCCATAATCATACTTACCCTCCTCTTCACTCTCCTTTCAATCATATGCCTCCTACGTGACATTGTCATATATCTTTTACTCTTTACTCGCCTATCTAACTTCTCCGTCTTTCCATCCTTACCGTCCTATTACTACTGTAGCGGGATTTGTGGGCTCTTGTTATTTCCATGTACCAATCGGCCCCTCGTACTTTAAGCGTTCCAGCGTGAATTACTTTGGGCTTGCTTTCGGCTGATCTCTGTATCTGAATGTTACATCAACAGAGCGAGTAACAATCAGGTAAGGCCCTCCCAAGGCAGTGACAGTTTCTTGGTCAGTCCTGTCTTCCTTTTGCTTATTGTACAAACCCACACACTGCCCCTGTTTTGAACTTAGGACCATGAATGGTACGTGGTAAGAATAGAATACTGGCTATAGTGGGGTGCATTTTTTGTTTGTCGTACGTCATAAAAACATATCGAATGTAATTTAAATGTTTTGAATAAAATCGTTATATCTCTCTATGAAGCCGCCAACTTTAGACAAAACAAAATTGATCTACGCTGATTTTTGCTACAAACAATGTTTTTTTTTTTGTCCGGATTTTTGCCCACAATGGCGAACCCAAAAAGTGTCCACTTTTATCCCTCCAAACTGAGGACGCCCATCAGATTTGTCCTTGAGATATGAAATATATACTTACTCCTTGTAGTTTCCACATCTTGCTTTAAATATGCGTACCAGTAATTTTCAAAATTATCGCGGAATTTCCTCAGAAAACGGCCAAAAAAAGTTGCCTTACGTATGTTACATGTCGTGTCATTGCAGATTCAAATAATTTACGAAATGTTTGCAAATACAAACTAAAACAATTTTGGTGCTTAAAAATGTCTGAAACAATTAATAATAATAATAAAATGTCTACCAAACAACACAGTTAGCCAGTTCACATGAACCTCCTCCTAGCACCCTGTCAAGTTCACTTCAGAATTTAGTGTGTACGTTACAGCCGGTGTGGTCTGATTGTCCAAGCATAATTGTGTTCTTTTTTTCCTCACGCCATTGGTCTCTCTTGGATTTCAGCCAGATGTCTCCTTCTATCATTTCAACCCCATAACGGTAACATGTTCCTAGCAACTTGTGTGACAAAGTTTCTATACTGAATGAGACTCCACATGACACCCTTCTCATTTTGAATACAGCTCATTGCTTAATGCCTTTCATATATTAAGACAAACCTAAATCAGCATCAGTGAAACATGGTTTACCCCAGAATGATATTTGTTATCACAAAATCTGTATGCACTATGCATCATGTTATGTGTTGGTTCTTTTGGTTGTCACGGAAACTTGCCTGTCCTTGCATACCAAGCAATTAGGGGCACTGTTTATCTTCATGTTCACTGTCCAGTGCTAACAAGGTTGTCTGTATAAAAACCATTGCTGCTTTGCATCTATATATCAAAAATTATCTTTTCCGTCAAGTATGATCATTAATAGGCCTATTTTAGCACTTTGCAAAAATGTCAATTGAGTAACTGAAGATTTTAAAAAAAAAAGGCTGTATTTACATTATTACTGTTGATGATGGTTGCCCAGTGGAAATGACTATACTCATTAAAATGTCCTTTGGCATGTTGGACATTATTTAATTGTGGATAAATTTAGTGTTATCCGACAATGCCTTTTCTCTCCAACTTTTTTCCTTGTGAAATCTTGGAAACCAGCAACCAAGACCAAAACAAAAACCGGTGCCTATTTTAAAACCCAGAGTAGTAGTTTTTACTCTGCTCTGCCTTTGGACTGGGTCAATTAATTATACATTGTGTGGAATAAACCTGCTTGTAAAAACTTGCTGTATATTCTGCGATTGAAGTATTGCTATGCACTTTGAAAGCTTTTGACTGTCAATGTGAGTTATAACACGTTGCAATGTAAATATTAATAGTACTTGCCTCCAATCTAATGTGACTGTACATTGAGAATTTAAATATTTTGTATGCTCATGACTATATCCAGCTTTTTAGAGCCTATTATAAGTTTATTATTAACACAACATTCTATGCATTTTTACACGAATCAATTGCTATAAAACTGATGCAAGTTTAACATGAAAATGTTGTACTTGATCGGTCATCCGATAGATCGGAAAACACTAAGAGATCAAAGAAGTATCGAATGTGTCAGTGTTTTTGTTTTTTTTTTTTAAAATTTTTCACAGACAGATGGACATAAACCCAATATCTGCACACATGGGCCACAGTGCAATACGCACGAATTGTTGTCTTAGACGATTAAAAATGCGGGACCACTTTAAATATAACTCAGCAAAGAATGTGTCGTTCATTGGAAGTTGAAAATGCAAGCAGGTTTTCCTTAATAACAATAACATTGATTTAAAAAGTTATGGCAAAAAGTGTACTTTTAATTTTGTGATTCTCTGTAAGTTAAACAATTGCATTCATAAAGGTTTTACCTTGCCATGTGCCCTACAGCAATGTTTGTTATGATAAGCTTACCTCACATTGGGATTCAGTAATTCTCATTTTTTCAAAAACAAAACAAAAAACAAAAGTATTAAAGCTTGCTATTTTTGCAAAGTTTTACTCATCCTTCAGTTATTTACCAATAAAGGTATGACATTAAATAACATTTATTATTGTTGCAATAATTAAAAGTTGCATTATAGATTTTACCACATCCTTCTTTATAGTTGAGGGATTGCTCAAAAATTAATTCACAGTTTCAGTTTATTGTAATGTATACCAATGTATTGTATAGATTCTCCAGCGTCAGTTGTGTTGTAATTTCTCTGTATGCTACTTGAAATGGATTGTAATAATAACCCCATCCCCTCCACACTAAAAAAGAAATCACCCCTATTTGTTTGTAGAGTAATGGCCCTGGTTTTTACAACACACACTTCACATTAATAAATTAATGAAAAGAAAACCACAAATTTATGTTAAAGGCACTTCGCACTTCGCCAAATCTGAAATTCCAAAATATAAAAAAATCTGATTTTCTGCATGTCTGAAACAAGTATATCTATCCTAAACATACCCTGCAAGTTTAATGCTGCGAGCAACCTAATGAAAACAAATCGGATATTTTTGGTCAACGTCTTGTGTCCGTAGAACACTTCTTATACTACGTAATTGAAGAGGATTCAATAATAGACTTTATGTCTTCACTTCTTTGATATTTCTGGCAAATTTCTATAGTGGCCTTTAACGGTCAAGGATGTGACATCAATATGATGAATTAAGTTCCGGGTCAATGCTTGAAGATTGTCGTTTTTAAAAGACTATTCTTAGTTTTGTTTGATATTTACACCCATTCCTTCTAAGTTTACTATTGTAATAAAGACAAGACTTATTATAGCCTATCTTGAACCCAACTGTTTTTTTTGCTTGTTCAACAAACCATTTCGGCATATTTGATTTAACAAAAAATCGGCGTTCATTACCGAATGTTTGTGTCGTTAACAATGACCCGAAGGTGTCATTGTAGCAGTACGTAAATCAGTTGAAATTTTGGGGTTTATTAAAGGCCCAGATTGAGGGGGGGGGGGGGGGGGGGGGGGGGGGGGGGGGGGTGAACAAAAGCTTGAAAATGACACTGAAATCAATTCCCAGTATATTTCCAGAACCATTTATTCTTTGCAAAATTACTTTAAACAAATGCAAACTACTTGTATCATGGGTAAAAAAATTGCTGTTAGTTACGGTGTCATACTTTGCAACCCACTTGGAGTATACTCCAAAATAATTATATATTTTATCATAAAGCCAAAAAACCATTAGGGTACACCAATTCAATAATATACAATATCAAAAACTTATTAAACATTCTTTGTTTATAGTGAAGGCATTAATGGAGTATTGATGAATTTGTGGCGTCATATGTAACATACGCAATTTCACTAAACTTCCTAACCATTTTTGCAGAAAACACAATCAATTTTATCTTAGGTTCTTGTCCTTTTTTAAAATGTAGACAGTTTTGTTTTAGGTTATTGTCAGAAAATAAGCTTGCACTTAGCCAGTTCTCATTTGATGCCCCAGACCCCTTGATGTTAGCCAGTATCTATCATTACACGTACGTCGTAAAGTTCCGTGTCTGGCGCCGCTATTAGTCCTTGAGGGCATGTTTGCTCTTTAATGATGCCACGAATGCGCTCCCTTACTTCTGTAGACATTCTCTTTTTCGTCTGGCACACCCCGCGACCACTATAGCCACTGGTAAAGTCACCTTCCCGACCCATTGTCATCATGTTTGGAGTTTCTCCTGTTGAACTTTTACACTAGAGCGATATCTAATCCACCATAGTGGCAGACGTTACTACCCAATTCTCGTTGGTGCTGATGCGTTGTATCATCATGGCAACCGGCGTGTACTATGTCTATATTGTACCTTTCTATACCCTCCAGGCTCTTTGGATAAGGCGTCCGTCCGAGTCTTAGAGCTGCTCATTTCCTGAAACACTCCTGCCTCAAAGTTACGACCCTGATCTGAATGAAGTTCTGCCGGTAACCACCGAACCTACATACAAATTCGTCAACCAACTTTTCTGCTAAACCGTCTCGTCTTGCTTATCCCCTGATCTCGTAACATTCCCTCCCACTTTATCCATAATCCCCAACCCTAAGATATATCATATATAAAACATTACCACGACCAGTTTCCGTAAAGTGGTCCCAACAACTCAACGCCTTTAAAGTGGCGCCCCAACCCGATACTAGTTTGTAATGGTGCACGATGCTTACGAGGAGGGCCCTTTTTTTTCTGAGCACACTGAACACAGCAGTGAACATAGGCCCGCACATCTTCGCTCATTCCCCACCAATAATACCTCGCCCTCACCTTAGGCAACTATAGGACAAATCGGTGAAAGATGGATGCGTACTGCACCTGAGCGCATGAAATCGTAGCTTTAGTTCGCCAGTCGTGCGTGCGCTATTCGCTACGCGTATCACCCCCCGTTTTACGTCATGATGGTTTTCTTTTTTTATCATAATTAATTATAGCGTATCGAAAATGGTGCCTATCACTATCGAGATTCGAATTGTCTATGGGCTATATGGCTGGTCTTCGTGACTCATTTGGCTGTAGCTTTAGTCACATGGCACAAACATGTGACATTATGCAGTGGAGATGGATTTTGCACTGTCTTCACGGGAACGCATTAACAATGTAATGTATGGTTGCCATTCATGAGTCAAAGTTTCTTTATAACTTATTGACCCGAATCCGTGCTTACATAACAACACAATACTTTACTTACAACGAGTTATATCTACCTATTGAAAAATAAATGCCACCTGCATGATATTAAACATACATTGAAAGAGACAAAAGATTCCTGCTATGATCGAATATGTTAACGAGTGGATGCCTGCGCTTCGCGCGTGTCTCCCGCTACTGTAGTAAACGGGGGGATCACTGAAACAGGAGCGGTTACTGAAAAAAGAAGCGATCACTGATGAGGAGGTGACACAGTGGCTACACCACTGCAACCACATCAGGCTATGATTAACGACAATTTTGGCACATTGGTCGCCTGTTCTAGCTAGACTCCTCTAGTATATCGGTCATGCTTGGCTATTGTGTATTGCCTGCCAATGAGGACGACTTTGATTGGTACTTCTTGGAAAACTATTTGCCAAACCATATGAAGTACCTCACGCAGAATTTCTGACATTCTTCACATTTTTTGTGTTTTGTCTCAAAAACAAACAAACAAACATCCTATTGATTTCGTGTACAAAACTTTAAGCTCATGGAGTCTCCTCTTGCCGGCCGACATCCGAATAAATTTTAATTTGGTGGAGGTTATTATTTGGACAAGTTGCACACTATAATCAAGTAGGGACAAGAAAATTGATTGACACGAGGGGCATGAGATGCACCATATTGCTGGTAATACCATACGGGGGGCACTTCCATCTTGGAGGTGACGGGTATATAAGGCTGTTAACTATTTGCATGCTGAGCAATTCTGTATAAGTTATAACGCATAAGTCAGTAGTGGCATTTGAGATGGCTTTCCAAATATATGTAAGTCATTTGGGATGCCATCTAATAACAAACAACAAAGGCTATGTCTTCTTTGGACTCATTTAAATGCATTTTCATGCTTCATGAAAATAAATAATTTAGAAATGTTTATAACAAGAAAAGACAAAAATTGACCAACATTCATCTGAGCGAGTCCCGGGGAGCGAATATACTCGCCTGCCACACGCAAAGAGTTAAAACCCCAATTTTCAGCACCGCTGTCACCATGGTCACCCAAAGACCACATGTATTTTGAAAATGTCACCCAAAGATTACATTTTTGGAAAGTTTACCACTGTCACTCAAGACCCCTTTTGGGGGAAAATTTTGGCTGCCTCTCACCCAAATACCCCTATTTGTTTGAGTCCTCTGTCACCGAATGCCCCCGGGTTTTGGAAGCGCCAGCCATGGCATCCATTTCATTATGTGATCCCCCCCAGGTATACGGTACATCGCGTAATTATTCCCTAGGAATGGTGTTACAACACAATACTGACCGATACACTATGTCACAAGCTGTCACAGTGTACGCATTTACAATCGTGTAACAACGATTCAACTTGGCAACAGGGTAAGTTGAAATCGGCAGCGCCAATAGACCAGTTAACATCCTACGTCACTTTCTTTGTTGACTGCCAATCCATGCCTGCCAATCGTTATGGCCCATAGTATTAAAACTCTCAGGCCGACCTAGTTCAAGATACCAGGCCCCAACATGTTTACAAACATTGCTGTTAACTGGTCTATTCTGCTTACACCACGTGCTTATACATTAAAATGATGCAAGCAAAATTTTAATGCCATTAAAACCTAGGGGTGTCCACCTCAAAACAAAATTGTCATCTCTATAGAACATATTTCTACATCAAATGGTGACATAATCTTTCGTGGACACCCTCTATAATTTTTGTAAAAAATGGTTAAAGTTGCAGTAAATTTCGCATTTTTGCATTGCGATGATCAAACTCGTGAGGGATTATGGGTAGTCTGGCAAGTCGAAAAGCTTCGAAATTAATAAACGACAGCATTCTTATTAGTCTCAGCTTGGAGTCACACAGGCGGCGGTATCTATGGGCATTTGTGCACAGTGTCACCCGCCTGCCGAAGCCCTCTGGGGACCACAGTTAACCACTTCACAGTCTTACCATCATCACTTTCCCAACGCTTTACCAACACACCACCTTTAACTGACAACATATCCCTTTGGCTCCAATATGTCTTAAGTGCAGCTGGTTTGTCTGAAACTTCCCCCCATTGAGGCCTTTCTCTACCTTGTTCTCTCCAATGCAAAATCGAGGAAATTGTCTCGTCAGCCAACTGAGCCTCCCGGATGTCATTCAGAGAAATCTCAGGGATACAGCCGACCTCACAAACCTTATCCTCCATGAACTCACAGTCGCTCCCTTCCCAAACCTCACCAATTATCTTCTAATGTTGGTTCAAACCCTCTTGAATCGCAATCCCCGTTACCTTGGACTTCAGTCTGCAAGATCCCTTCATCATCTGACCCGATATAAAAGGATACCCTAACATTGTCTTGGTTCTTGACCCCATCCCCATTCAACTGGTCTATTATATCAACATCAACTGCCCGGTCCCCATCATCATCCCAAGAGTCGTCTAGCACAGGGGAAAACCCCAATGACTCACAATCAACCTCAGCGACATCGCTTGATCCTAAACCATGCGAATCCAATTGGCTTTCTGATCCAACGCAAACTGATTCCTGAACACTTCCCTCCTCCCCTTGAACCTTAGCGTCTTTGACCGCGTCACTAACTCGGTTTGGCACCCTGCATCACTCACAACAGGTAACCTAATTTCTCCTTTGTCCGCTGTGCAGACCGTGCCTGTGTCAATTCTGACCCAATTTTACGTTCCTCTTCCTCCTCACGTGCAACCAATTCCTCCCATCGACCACACTGTCGACACGGCCTA